>JAGFNQ010002756.1:257104-452325 GCA_024364735.1 Boesenbergia rotunda | reverse complement strand
ATGTTAGAAGAGTATGTTTATTCACCTATGTACATTTCTTCTTTGAGTAAACTCTTTGCTATACTTTTTCTATTTATTTCAGGTTCTTCATAATATTGCTGTTGCAGAATACTTGCGAGATGGTTTCACTGATCTTAGGAATCTTCTTGATGCATTAAACAAGCTTAAAGTAAGTTGTACTGAACTTTGACCAATCTATTGTTTGAATTAATTCCTGAAAAAATTTTCATACTAACATCTTCTCGACTTCATACTAACATTCTTGAGGAAACTAACTGTGTCAACATTAAAATTATGATCATATTAAACCTATCACATTATGTTGTATGATCATGTTTAACATGCTATAATATAAGGTTAAACAGTTTGTTAGAATCATACATTCTGCTATAGCAGATAATGCATCTGCTCTTTTGGATCATCTCTTCTTCATCATGGTATTCTATATATGCTAGTATTTTATTATAATTTCATATAATTTTACCAATTTGTCTATCTTTGTTCAGAAACTGAACAAAATAATTAAATCCATGTTTATCCATTCAATTAATATTCTAGGATATTCTTTCACTAATAATTGTCATGCAATGAAAAGCTATTTTCCTCCACTTACACTTTTTGACTAAATTGCTATTTTGGTTACAGGAGCAAAGTGAAAAGCTTGCTCATTCTTGTGGGGAACAGATTGAATCTGATAATAGCAGTGGAAGCGATATGGTTCCAGGGTCTAAATCAAATAGTGCTTCAATTCATCAAAGCTCTGCTTTAAATAGCAGCAGAGTTGTCTATGCCCAAGAGTTTGACACTTCAGTAACATTACTAAACATTGTATGTAATATGTATTACTTTGTATTTCGACTGAATTTACCTTTCCATAATCATTGAATGAGTTTGGAGATGGTTCTCTTCTTGTTACTTTTGTTAATTAGATTCTTCACAGGCAATCATCCTCTACCATATCCATGAGTATTCACAGTCATTATCTGTTCTCGAAAAGCTGTACCAGAATATTGAGCCAATTGAAGAGGTATATGCTTTAATTTAGTCAACTTATGCATTCATGATAAAATTATGCCTTTTATTCTACCTTACTATTTTTTCCTGTACAGCAAATAGCTCTTCGTGTGTGTCTTCTTTTACTGGATGTGGCATTAGTTTGTGAAGATGTTTCAAAAGCTGCAGTAAGTTTATTTGTGATTTGTGCCTTTTACTTTTTAGTTTCCGCTGTGGTGCCTCTAACTTTTGCTTTCAAGCACAAAATGAAATTGTCGAATATCTGTTTTTCAGTTGCTAGATCGGATTTTGCTTTTTGAGCCTTAAAAGTCCAACACAATTCAGGAATCATTATCAATATCTTTTGGCACTTGGGAAGTTTGGCTTTTACTGGTCAAAACATGATTGAATCTCATTCTTTGCGTCTAAATGACTTTTTTGAGTTTTTTGTGGTTTTGAAGCATAGTTTATTTATATGCACTAGACATGCTATTTAAGATTCTTTCTAAGTTTCCTGAATTTTTGCGAGACTCATTAAGGTTCTGCATGTATAACGTTAGCTCTTAGTTTGACATTAAGATTTTGCATTTATATATTTACACCATTATAGTCACATTAATGCCTTTTTCCAGAGACTTAGTCTATCATTAAGATTTTGCCATAGTCTGCTCTTTAGTGGTTTTTTTTTGTCTTTTGGTTTGATGTCCAATAACTTGAATTGATTGCCTCGTATGTATTCGCACTCTCTATATCATCTTCCTCTGTATAAAATCTTTGGGTTTAGGAAGACACTATCTCCTTCCATTTATTTTTTGAATATTTGTTGTAATCAATTGGGATTTAGATTTAAAAATAACTTACCAAATAACATTAGGATTATTGAAGTTAGAATGTTCCACATCCACAGTCCCTCATTACGATGATCCATGGTGATTATATATTTATGAAGGGATTAAAATATCAATGCGACGAGAGAAACCTATTGTTTGCAAGATGTTTTGTTCCCCCGCTCCTGTCATGTGAAGTTCCTACGTCTCTGAATAGTTTATCACATCGAGCTTCTAATTGAGAGCTCATATGAGAAGATCTAAATCATTCCTTTGTCGCAACAATGCTTTTTGTTGTTTCCTCAGCACCAAAAGGCGTGATTCAAGAAGCTCCACGCTGGATGTTCCTTTGCACCAAACTCTCCTCGCCTAAACTTCTTTTCAATGTTGGCTCACGTGTTGTAATTCATGTTCCAGCTACAGACTGTGTTTTGCAACTTATGTTTCTTCTCCAGCTTTAGTGATGTCTCTCCACTTTAGGTTAAGCTTCCTTTTCTCCTACTTCTCTTCCCCTTCTTTTTCTTATTCTTTTCCCTCGTCTTCTTGCTCATCTAAGTGGCCGTCTCTATTTGTCTGCATGGATGAAAACGACACCAAACAATTTCATTCAGGCTAGGGACCAAATCGTTGGCTCATAATGAGATTTTAAACCTTGATTTAGCGGTTGTCCCTTTCGCAGATGATTCTTTGCCTAGGATTTCAATTTTTTTATCAGAGCCAGAAAAATTACTTTTTCAGGTCAATCTTGTACTAGCAACTTCTCAGAGTTTTGAGGGAAATCATTTTTATGATTAGTAACTTTTTACCTTGATATAATGATTCTCTTCCGCCAAACCTAGTAAGAACTATCACAAAGCAAAAAATATCTAATTATTTTCGATTTTAGTCTATAATGGATAATTTATCTAGCTTCATTTGTGGAATCTGTGCATTAAGAGATCTACCTACATTTTGATTGACTTCCTATCATTATCACACTTTGTTATAGCCTATCAGAATCGTAGTAGTCAAAGATAATGTAAAACCTAAATGCTGCCTTTATCTTTATGAACGTGAAGAAACTGCTACCAGTTCATAGAGACAGGTAATGTCAGATAACAACGTAATCTGGAGGCTGGAGAATATAGATAATAAAAATTCAAGACTATAAAACAAATTAAATCACATCTTTATTTAGATCTTGGATCTGTTCAGCTGGTTTACCATGTGAAATTCAATGCTTGCATTAAGATGATTTCCCATCTTCATTTTATATTCAAACGTCTTATGCTTTTATTTCAGGACGTCATTCAGTATCTGGAAAAATCTTTTGGTATTACTCATGCCGTAGGACAAGTAGATAGTGGTTGCAGTACCCAACAACAGTCTAACCAAGGGATGAAAATTGCAATTACAAGCAGTGTCACTGCTCCAGATGTCTCTACTACAGATTCAAGTGGCAATGGGAATTCTTCTGATAATGCTTTGGGAAGAACTTTAACTGACGAGACACTAGAATATGAGACCTTATATTCAACATTGGATACTGTTAGTGAGAAATTGGAGAGACCCATTTCAAATGATAATTTGAAGTTATCGCCTGATCAAGAAGCTTCTTCTATTGACCTTAAGCTAAATTTGCATCTTTACAAGGTCCGACTAATGCTACTTGCAAGGAACCTGAAGGCTGCAAAGCGTGAAATCAAGCTTGCCATGAACATAGCACGTTTTGGAGATTCATCAACAGCACTTCTTTTGAAGTCTCAGTTGGAGTATGCTCGTGGCAACCACCGGAAAGCCATAAAACTTTTGATGACAACATCCAGTAACAGGTCTGATCAAGGAATACTTTGTATGTTCAACAACAATATGGGATGCATATACCAACAGCTTGGCAAACATCACATTTCAACTTTGTTTTTCTCCAAGGCCTTGAAATGTAGCGCCTCTCTTCGATCAGAGAAACCTCTGAAACTTTCCTCCCTGTCTCAAGAAAAGTCACTATTTATACTATATAATTGTGGTTTGCAATACCTACATTGTGGAAAACCTGTGGTTGCAGCTCAATGTTTTGATAAATCCAAGCCCATATTTTATTCAAGACCCATTTTATGGCTTCGGTTTGCTGAATGCTGCTTGTCAGCACTGGAGAAAGGTCTTCTAGGAAAAAGTGACTTTTCATCATCAGAGGGTGACGTGGTTAAGGTTCATGTAGTTGGATCAGGCAAGTGGAGACACTTAGTGATTGATGATTTGAGTTCGACAAACAGATATCACAAGTGCTTGGGCGAGGATGCTGTTGTTATTCCTGATGGAAAACTTAAACTTTCAGTCCCTTTTGCTCGCCGATGTTTACTCAATGCCCTGTATTTGTTGGATTATACTGAAAATTTACAGCCAAGTGCATCTCTATCAAGTAAAGAAGAGACCAATCAATCAGCCTCTGCAAGTGCCAAGAGCTTGAGCCAGAAGAACACAGTGACAAGTGATTCTAAGGCTTTTAATGCAACATCTGCTTCCATGCCTGCTACTAATGGTGAACTTAAAGAAACCAAGGGAGGTACGCTCTCAAGTATGACATTACAAAGCTCTATTTCCTTGCACGAGGAAATGCGTAGAAAGGAAACCAACATGATAAGACAGGCTGTTCTGGCCAATCTAGCATATCTAGAGTTGAGTTTAGGAAATCCAGTGAGAGCACTATCTGCAGCAAAAGAAATTCTGCAATTGCCAGACTGTTCCAAAATGTACACATTTCTGGGTCATGTATATGCTGCAGAAGCACTTTGCTATCTGAACCGAGTCGGAGAAGCAGTTGAGCATTTGTCTATTTATGTTTCAGAGACAAACGATGTCCAATTGCCTTACAGTGATGAAGACATGGAGAAGTGGCGAATAGATAAGAGTGAGGATGCATATGAGTTTGCTGGTACCCAAAATGTGAAAAGTAGTGAAGGCCAAGGCATAATCTTTCTGAAGCCTGAAGCAGCTCGCGGAGCACTGTATGTAAATCTTGCAGCATTGTCTGCGATACAGGGAAATGCAGAACAAGCTGATATGTTTGTGAACAAAGCCCTGAGTGTACTACCTGACAATCCTAGAGCTGTGCTTGGTGGCATCTATGTCGACCTCCTACTGAGGAGAACACAAAATGCTGTAGTTAAGTTGAGACAGTGTAGACATGTCAGATTCTTTCCTGCTCACCTAACGAGCAGCTCATGATTGTACCAATCCTTAGTTTGATTACATTACCCTAATCCTAATGGAACTTTTGCTAGATGAGAATTTTGGGTTATGATACACCATACAAACTTTAGTTTGTAGAATAAGCTTTGTTGTTTAGGATTTCGTACCCACCTTCTGTGGTTTATTTCAAGCAAAAGAAATAGATTGAGGAGAATGTCAGACGTCTTCTGTTCCTAATCACATTCATGTTTTAGTTTATTTTCGTTAAGTGAAGGCTATTCTGGTGCTAGTATTGACAATCTCATTCATTTTTTTAGTTTATTTAATTAAAGTGAAGGCTACTCTTTCTTGTTGGTCTTGTGTTTTCCATTCCTTCATCTGTTTCTCTTTGGAGCAGAAAAGGTTAAAAATTGAGATGATGAAACTTTAGTAGGCGCTTGTGCAGGTATGAGAAATCATATTGCATTTACTTATGTCTTTTTGCTCGTTTGCCGATTTCAAGTCCATTTTTGTGAATCATGTTAGTCTCCTTGTTTCTTTGGTGATCAAAACTTTGACATAATTAGCATTACTGGAGCAATCAGTAAGGTTGTTGAAGTTAACAAGGAAAATAATTGGAAACTAAAACTAAAGCACCAACATCAATGCCTTTTGGAACTTTCTCCAGCTTCAATCTCTTCGGTGTTCTCCGTCTCCATTTGAACATGTTTTAGTAACACGGTATTCCATCAAAAGATCGAAACAAAATCAAAATTAAAGAAGCATTTAAACCCCCACCCGAGCTTTGCCTCCCCTTCAGCTCGAATCACCACCCACCTGAACTTTGTCTTCCTGCTCAACTCTTCCCCAGAAAAGAATACGAAGGGAGCATTTAAACCCATTGGAATCCATTCACTTCAACTGAACACATCTCGAGCCATGGATTGGTGGTACTCGTGGCTATCCAAATCCACCCTCGACCCACTACTCGTCTATGACTACTCTTCTCTCTTCGCCGCCAACGAGCTCGAGGAAGACGATGTCAAACACTTCAACCATGAGTTCCTGCAAAGCATGGGCGTCTCCATAGCTAAGCACAGGCTCGAGATACTCAAAGTAGCTAACAAGTCGGATTCCAAGCCTAAAAATAGCCTCTTCGCCGCCATCAACAGGACCAAGATTTATATAACAGAGCACGTTCAGTGTCTTCTCAAAAGAGATGACTCGGGGGTCACCGTCGTCCCGAGGAACTCCTCCATGTTGAAGAGGAACAAGAAGGTTCAGGGCAGTGCTCCGGTGGTATCTCCGACTCCGTTCCGGGTATCCCGCAGCCCGAGCCCCATGGTCTGCAGGCATAAGAAGAGTGATGGGGATCTCAGATGGGGCTTCACGCTTCAGGACCTGAAACCCAACTGAATAGTTCGCTGTTGCTGGTATGTTTTCTCTGCAGTATGTTGCAGAGAGAAGCTACGGAGATCTTTCTTATGCATGAACGCATCAATGTAATGCTCAGTTTAATATCCAAAACAGAAGTTTCATATTGATTCTTCCAAAAAATAGTGAAGGCAGCACAAAATGATCAATACTGTATATATTCAAGTATATCTAGTTTGGTTAAGAAATTTCTTTGTACAATGCATGAATCTGGTAGAAAACAAAACAGTCTCTCAGCGAGGTGAAGCTGGAGGCGTCCTAAGGGTTCCCAGTAGAATAGATTCTCTGGTATACTGATGTTAATCTCATCGATAGAATTGAGCTCAGCAAACTTCCCAAACTGCACATCCCACCGAGAAATAAGAATGTTAACCGGAAGCAGTCGGGCCCCAAACAAGTGCTCAAATCTGGTGCTTGCTTTGCAGCTTCCCGATCATAAACGTACCCAGCAAGAAGACCTGAGAACAAGAACGCTCCGAGTGGGTTTCCTAACAACATAAAGTTGTAGAGAAGTCCAAAATTCTTCAGGCCGAAGATCTCGGAAACAGTCGGAAGCATGACGGAGAACTGCACCCCGTAGCAGACGCCGAGCATGCCAGTGGAAACATAAAGCGTACCATTGATATCTGAAGCAAAGAGAAGGAATGCTATAACCATGATGGCTTGGGTGGCAGCCATCCAAATAGTCCTAGAAACCAATCTTGATCTGCAAAAAACATGCAGTCAGTTAAACAATCCAGAAATATCGTTAAAAAAGGAGGAGAATCTGCATCACCTAGCAAGATACTCAGAGACTGCGCCACCACCAATACGACCAAGAAAGTTGCAAAAACTGAAGATACATAGCAATACAGTTGTATCTTCAAGACCAGCTGCGACTCCGATTTGAGCCAGATTATTAAGCACAGTGACACCTGATCCAACCCCAAGAAAGTATGCCGCAAAGAGAAGCCAAAAATCGCCCTTGATCAAGGCTTGGCGAAATTCCAAATCCTGTTCCGTCTTGGGGATTCTCCTACTAACAGCACTTTCCTCCTCGGCTAGAAGTACGTCCCGATCAAAAGCATCAAAAATGGCCTGCGTGTTCCACGGAACGTTGGCCGTCCATGCAGCCAGCAACTGCACAATTCCCCCTGCGCAGCCTGGATCGTCGGATGATGATGCAGCCATCAACTGCTCAATTTCCTGCGTGTCCTCTGGAACGTTGGATGATGATGCAGCCGGCAACTGTTCAATTTCCCCCGTGTTGTGGCCTGGTTCATTGGATGACGATGCAGCCGGCAACTGTTCATTTTCCTCCGTGTTGTTGCCTGGATCCAGCAACGGTTCGTTGACGTCCTCTGTGTTGTTCGGAAAGAGTGTCATCTTTATCGGGACGGCAAGCGGGGCCAAGAGAATAAGGATCATCACTCCAACCAAAACAGAGTTGACAGGGTCAGACAGTGGGAGAAAAGCATCCGCGATCGTGTAGCCAAGGATATAGATTGCAAGAATGAAGCTCGCTATTTGGAAAGACAGAAAACGGCATTGGTCCGAGGGGTCATTTCCCGAGGGTGGAATGAAAGGCCTAACAAAAAACATCATCGCGAGGCTTACGACAGGCACCCCGACAGTCATGAACATCAACAATGTCGTTGACGAACCATGGAGTACACCGGCGTACAATCTAGTGTAGACTGCACCACCAAGGCCAGCATATCCCTTGAGAATGCCGGCGACAGTACCTCTATTCTTGGGGAAATTTCGCATGTTGGTGACGATCACCCCTGTGCCAAACCAGGTGCTGCTATTGGTAGCTATGCATAGAGCTAGCCATAACTGGAGAAGAAAAGATCGAATAAACGTTCGTATTCGAAATCTTGAATCTTTAACGGAAAAAAGAAAGATGGGAAAAGGGAGGAGTCGGCGCACCAGCCAGTAATGGAGATTGGGAAATGTGAGGCTGACAGCGGACCAGAGGGTGATGAAGCCAAGAAGGCAGCAAGCGGCGCCGACGAGGAGTATGGACCAGGGAGGCAAGCGATTGCATAGGAGGCCGGGGATGATGCCGAAGCTCTCGCCGAAGTCGTTGGCGACGCCGAGGAGGGTGATCCGACGCTGCTTGTATCCCATTGCCTTCTTGAGGGAGTGGGAGTAGAGGGGGAAGGTATAGGCCGTCCCTCCGGCCACCTGCAGCAACACCGATGTCGCAAATCCCAACCACGGCTGCCAGCGGCTGATGGGAGCCACCGCTTCAGCCATCTCGCTGATCCCACGAAGCGCCTCGCTATATTCTCTCTCTCTCTTTCTCTCTGATCGGCGGTGGCAGACGCGGTGGTGAGTGGCAGCGGTGCCTCTTGTGCCGCCTTTTATAAGGAAGCGAGCGAAGGGGCGACGCGAGGACGGAAAATTATTGAATTTTCTTTTTTTTTAAAACATTTTTTAGAATTTTAAATTATTAAAATATTCCTTGAAAACTTTAATTCCGCTCTTTTTAACCGGCTCACTCTCCCACCGCCGATCCACTTCCGCTTCGCCCTGGAACGATCAACCTCTCCTCGCCGATGTCTCTCCCCGTCGACCGCCGGCCCTCCCCCGTCCACCTGATCTTCATGTACTCCCCCACCGCCCACCCTGGCAGCCTCCACAAGGGTCTCCGCTTCCTCGGCCGCTTCGATTCGCCTAGATGCTGGCCGATCCGCGATGACCAATTCGGTGGTCGATGAGCGCTAGGTACCCACCGATCTGGACTCAGGTTTTTGCTAAAATCCGATCTGTTTCTTCGCTCCATTAAGCGCATCATTTCCACGGCGGAATCCGACGATCATTTTAGAAATCAGATTCTTCTGGTTTGTTTTCCCCTTTTTTCTATTATATATATAATAGATTGGATATAGACGAAATCGGAGCAATGACGAGTTCGTGTCCTTCAAAGGGAAGCGAATGGATCTTGAAACCCATCGATCTCAGAATCAAACGAAAGCCCCAAACGGATCGATTAAATGTTTGTTGTTTTTTTTATCGTTCATGGGGTTTCTGTGTGATGTGGTTGCTCCTTTTGCCTGCAGAATGGAGAGCAAAGTATCGTTCTATCCTCGTTCGTTATCATTTAATTTTCTCAAGAACATTCTTGGAAGTTTCTTGCAAAGTTCTTGTTTTCTTGCATTATCCCAAAAAAAAAAAATTGCGGAATTTTTGTCTCCATATAATTAATCACCAAAATTATCTATATCTACAATATTCTTACAACCATTCTGGCTAATTATATTCTTATTTAACAAATTTCCCCCTTTTTCTCAATCATCATCAGACGATGGACATCGACTGAAACCTTGATGGTTTGGGTTGGAAATCCCTCCGCCGCCGCCGGAGATGATCACGAGCGCCGCCGGAATTGGGAGCGATGATCTTCAACAGAACCGCCCTCGCCGTAGTCCTTGCCTTCGGCGGCACTCCTCCATGACTCGGAGGATTACCGCTATAATTCACCGACGACGACAACGGCCGGTTCGATAGCTTGCGAGTAGCAGCAGCAGCAGTATTTCTATGGAAACTGCACCGGAATGAGCCGGGATGCGTCGTCGGAGCACAAAGGCAGCTGCTCCGTCGGCCGGAATTGGAAGAGTAGAAAGAGGAGGAGGAAGATCGGCTCCTTGAATCCATTCTACTTCTTGTTTGAAAACTGAAAACTATAGAACAAATATATTGTTCAAGTATATATAGAGAAAGACAATGATTAATAATAAATTAAAAAGGAGAAACAATTATAGCCGCCAAGGAGAAATGAGTCAGTAGTGATGAGATATGAGTCAGTTGTGGAAGTTTCTTTGTTGGCAGACGAACACTCGAGGAGAAAAATGAGTTCTTAGTTTGACTGGGTTTAGTGTGTCATAGCTAGCTATATTTTAATTTTAATCAAATAAAATCATCAAAAGAGACATTTGTTAGCTAAGATTTTAGGTTCTAAGTCTTCTTAGTAATAAATAAATCCTCTATTTGAGAGGTTTATTGACTGAGATGCTGTCTTAACAGTGAGACCTCTTTTCAATATAGTAAAATCGTATCTTTAAAAATTTCTTAGGAAATTTTTGAATATGAAACCGTTTCGACGATGGGATTAGTTATTACAAAAGTATACTCAAACAATTTTTGCTTCGGGGACTATGATGTAGTTGTAGGATAACTAGTCGCTATCGCAAATATTCATGATTCGATCTCTAGTTACGACGTATTTTGTAAAAATTTTTTTTTTAAATGAGATATAAACCTTAGGATACTGAGCCCTAGATTATTCATCATGAACACTTTCTAATTTAACTTAATGATCTATGAGAAAATTTCATAAAACTACCATGAATCGATCATCCTAAATTTATTTAGGACCTGATCCTACCTGATCCGACATAGAATATAAAATAAAAGACGAAAGAGGATAAGATCACGTAATTCAATGAACTCTGTCAAGCGCCAGCCATTGGTGAATTGCAATCTGCACAGACGTGAAGGTTACTTGTAGCTCGAAAAGGACAGAAGCTATGATTCATTGTATTTGTATTCAACAGGAATAAAAAGAGATAAATAAAAGAAAATATTTTCGGAAATTGGAACGTGGGTTCATAGTGAGAGAGTGAATTGATTTATTTAAACAGCACGCACGAGTAACACGTGGGCGTCGCCATTGATTCGATCGAATTTTCATTTTTTTTATCGTAAAAAAAATAATATTTTATCAAAGGATCCATATAAGAAATCATAATTATCTAAAAACAAATCCTGAAATTTGATTTTTATAAAAAACGCATCAAAATGTCTAAATTAATATTTTATATTTCTTTCTTTATATCTTAATTTTTTTAACTTTATATCTTATTATCTCTTTTAATTTTTTCCTACATTTATAATTTTATTTTAATATCTTTTATTTTTATTTCTTATATTTAACATCTATAACCACTAATTATTTATTTATAATTTATATATTTTATATTTATATCTTCATATTTTTCTCTTTATTTCTTTATATATCTGCTTAATTTTTATCTATATTTTTATATCATACATATTTATTTATAATTTAGAAACGAATATTCCTATTTTACTTAGCAGAGGGTCTGAAATCCTTTTATTTCAGGCCCACGTTAGGCTTGAAATAAGAGGATTTCAGGCTAACGTGAGCACATATTTTTTTCCTAGTTAATAATATTTTTATAATATTTAATCACATTTATTAATATTATAAAGGATAATATTTTATATAATTCTATATTATCGAACAAAATATTATTTTACTGAAATAGTCAAGTATGATCAACACAGACTTACATTTATTTAAACTTAAAATAAATTTAAATGTATCGTAGTATCAGATAATATCTAGAAAGATCCTACATACATAATACATAATACAATTCAATTTCTTACAACATCATCACCTCATAATTATTTATTTTACTTTCTATTCTATATTTTTCTTTTAATTTTAATCATTAAACTTTAATTATTTATTTATAGTTTATATTTCTTACTTTATATTTATTCTTTATATATTTGTATATTTTATATTTTTATCTTTATTTAATCTCAAAATTTATATTAATCTTTTGAAAAAAAATATTCGTGTATTATGGACTGATTTATAATCATATTCTGCTTATATTGAATTAAACAAGTTGAAATATTATTGGAATACCTCTTGAAGTGACAACATTAACCACAACAAATTTTTTTATAATACTATCGCTGTACTAGATACAAAATATATAGATTCACTTCTCGGGCTTACAAAATATATACTTTAAGCAGAATATTCCTGCATATATATACCAGTAACTCAAGAACCTGGGGCTAATGGTATTCTACAAGTCTTTCGATTATGGCTAAGTTGTTTGCAGCGGTTGCATTTGAGTTTTACCTTCGTGTTGTGTCTCGACTCAATCCGTGACTTCTTCGCCTACCGGGCTGCACAAGGCTACGGGAACATAGAACTATAATGTTGTTTACGCCCCTAGGCCAAAACTCATTGTTGGTGGAATCAACCCAAGTGTGATCGGGTAGATCATGTGTTTTGATGTGTGTGTCAATATGATTAAGTTAGGGTTTCATGTTGATCTAAAATGTGTATGTGAGTGTGCATGTTTGCAGGATACACATAAACTTAGTTGGATGTCTTCGGATCCGGTGAAGGATGGTTTGTGGAGACAAGCCGTGGGCTTGTATGCATCCGAGGGACCGTGGACAAAGCAGGGACGATGAGCCGAGAGAAGCGGACTTCGAGGCATACACGAAGGATGACATGGGAGACAAGTTGCGGGTTTGCATGTATCCAAGGGACGAGACCCAAAGCGAAGAGGGCTTGAAGGCAACAGGTCAAGGCTGTTGGAGCAGGGACGATGAGTCAAGGGAAGCGGACTTCGAGGCATATGCGAAGGATGACATGGGGGGATGAGCCGCGGGCTTGCACGCATCCGAGGGACGAGAGCCAAAGTCGAAGAGGGCTTGAAGGTGACAGATCGAGGTTGCTGAAGGAAGAGTCAGCTGAGTCGTGAGGATTCGAGTGCTGAGAGAACTGTACTCGGGAAGGAAAATCCTATGGTTCGAGTGCTAAGCGAATTGTACTCTGGAAGGGAAACCTTATGCAACAATCGACTGGTGCTAGGGCAGTCGACTGATATGGAGCACAAAAAGATCAGTCGACTGATGCAATTGACTGGGCAGTCGACTGGTGTCGACCAGAATGCGAATCGTCAGGCTGTGACATTCGAATTCGCGAGGACCAGTCGACTGCCCTAGGGGTAGTCGACTTGTAACAGTCAAAACAGTATCGAGCTCTATTTAAGAGGGCTCGTTTTGCGCTGTTCTTCCTTGGCGAAACAAGCTGGGTTAAAGCCTGTTAGTAGCCTACAAGTGCTCAGAGATTGTCCAAGGATTGTGGCGAGGTTTCTCCACCCACAAGGAGCGACAAGAGCTAGCCGGAGGTACTCCGGGGAGTCATTTATCGAAGGATCGGGATCGTCTACCTTACGGACAACCGTGGAGTAGGAGTTTCATCTCTGAACCACATAAAGGTGATGTGTTAGCATTGTTTTAGTTTAGATTTGAGATTTCCGCTTGCGCTTGCTAATGTTGTAGGAAGAAAAATCGAAAAGAAGCTATTCACCCCCTCTAGCTAAACGACAAGGTCCCAACACTCCTTGCTTCGACAAGGATAAATACGATCCATGTAAATGACATTCCAATTTTATGAATAAAAATAATGCTCACAATATGGGAATGTTGTTGATGCAGTCTGGCCTGATTGTTGTTTTGGTGTTGACAACGATTTAAGTTTAGTTGAGTGAATTTGAATTAAGTCCTAGTCGGGGACTGGGCATGAAACCCTGGTGAGTGAAGCCAGGTCCTAGCGAGTGAAGCTAGGTTGGATGAAATCCTGGTGAGTAAAGTCAGGTCTTAGCTAGGGAAGCTAGGTGATGGAAACCCCGGTGAGTGAAGCCGGGTCCCGGTGAGTGAAGCCGAGTGACTAAAACCCTGGTGAGTGAAACCAGGTCCTAGCTAGGGAAGCTAGGTGATGGAAACCCCGGTGAGTGAAGCCGGGTGACTGAAACCCTGATGAGTGAAGTTAGGTCCTAGCTTGGGAAACTAGGTTGAATGAAGTCCCAGCGAGTGAAGTTGAGCATGCAGTCTTGGTCCGGGGGACTGAGCACGAGTCAGAGAAGGCTAGGGATCCCATTCTCTTGACTTAGAGTTGAATTGAGAGTTTCTGGATCGGTCTGGAGACTGATCAGGGAGTTGGCACAAGCTCCTTGATGTGGATCGGCCTGGTGACCGATCTAGAGAAGCCTGATCGTTCTGGTGAACAAGCATCATGACTCTTTGAAGTCATCTCTAGAACACACTCCCTCTTTTGCAATCGCAGCAAAATACAGTAAATAATTCGTGATGAGTTGAGTTGTGCAAGGCAGAAAGAAATATGTAGGGTGAGAAAAAGGAGAATACCCGAGGCATCCAAGCCACACTTCTTATTTTAAAATAAAAATTTTGAAAAAGTGGTTCGGATGTCTCGAAAAGCTAACTGAGAAAGGGAGTTGTTGGCGGGAGGGGTATAAGAGGAAGAAGATAATTTTGATGCGCCCCTGGGTAAAAACCAAACCTTATGATGCTTTTTGATAATTACGATTTCTCACGTGCACCGTTTGGTAAAATGTCGAAAAAAAAACAAACTATATTTCTTTGGCCTACTTCAGTATAATTGACCTATCGAAGTCGCACTCGGCGTTCTCCAGCTCATCTTGCTGCTAACTTCAGCTTTTGCAAGGTTATCAAAAAGGTAATGGCAAAAGAAATTGAGCAGATCAGCATCAGGAAGACATTGTTCCAGCCTCTTGTCGAAATATACCCTGTAAGCAAAGGCCCCAGAGCCGCCCCGACGGAGCCAGTACCGTCAATAATCGCCGTGACAGTAGCCAATGCTCTTGAGTTACCTTGGATCATGCCCTGCGAGCCAAGCTCTGCTGATACTGCAGTTGTTATCAGTGAGTAGGGGCCATTAACAAAGTATCCGGACAGAAACATTAAGCTGATGTTGAGTTGCATCGACATGCTCCCGTATGATCTGTATGCGATCAGTGTCGGGATGGAGAAAAAGAGGAAAAAGATACAAGTGCTGGCACGAGCATTCAACCGATCCGACATGAGTCCTGCTGATACTCCGCCGAGTACGCCTCCAACATCGAATATTGTCGAAAGGATTCCAGCAGCTTTGTGTGATACGTGCTTACCGGCAACATCTACAATGGCAAACAGCAACATCAATATCCCTTGTAGGAACTAGTTTGATCATGAGAATTTAACATCAAGCAGTATATCCTTAAGAACAAGCATACTAGATTCCAACCAAATCACAACCAAACTCTGCCAAGTCTATTTTTCTTAATTAGAGATCAAGTAATTGTCTGGGAAACATCCCTGGTACACAAACATAATTCTATCAATCATGCATTTGTATGTTCTTGAGAAATGTTGATTTGCAGGTGCATAGAAACATCCCTGATACATAAACATAATTCTACCAATCAAGCATTTGTATGCTATTAAGAAGAGTTGGCTTGCAGGTGCATAGAAATCTATTAACATCTTGTTTTCCAAGCTCTTTTGCACCAAAATCTACAATTGTAAAGTGCCACTGAATTGTTCATCGAACATTGCCTTCTTTTAAGGAAATTTAAAGTCATTTATCCCCAAATTTGAAAATTTTCAGGTATGAAGAAGAAGAAGAAGTGAGAAACTGCAACAATAGACAGATAAAAGGGAAATCCATGGATGGCATACCAGTATTGCGGATGTAGAATGGCAACCAATAGAGGAAGGTGTATGCGACAAGCTTAGAGAAGAAGAGGCAGAAGGCAAACGGCGCCACGCCAGGCAATCTCCACGCCTCTAAGAATCCAATTGCCGTCGTCGTCGAATCCACTTCGTCTGTTTGCTCAGAACCAAGAAGACCGGCCTCCTCCTCGTTTCCAGGGTCCAAGTCTTCGGTCGTTTCGACGCCGGCGGGTTCATTCATCTCGACCTCCTTGGAGGCGGTTTCAAACCCTAAATCTCTTGGATCGGAGACCAAGAACACCCAAACTAAGGCACCCACGGCGGCGACGAGGAGCCCCGGCAAAAGGAAGGACCAACCCCACCCAAATTCGAGCGCCGAGGAGGCGATGATCGATCCCAAGATGTTTCCAACGGAAGTGTTGGAGTTCCAGACGCCCATGATGAGCCCACGCCGAGGCGACTTCCCGAACCAGTTGCCGACGACGGCGATGACGCAGGGCCAGCCGATGGATTGGACGATCCCGCTGGAGATTTGGACAGCAAGGAAGAACCCCAGGCTGTGGACGCCCCACCAGTAGGCGGCGCCGAACGCAGCCGTGGAAACGCCGCTGGCGAGCATCCCGAAGGCGAGGAAGCGGCGGAGGTCGACGCGATCGGCGACGTGGCCCGCGAGGTACATTCCAGCGGAGTAGGAGGAAAGGAATGCGAGATCGAGCTCGCCGAGCCGGTGGGTGCCGCTCGGGCCGTCGAAGGGAGGCCATCCTCCGCCACCAGCGCCGGCGGAGGGCGTCTCGGAGCCGAGGACGCTCTTGACGATGCTGGGCGGCTTTCGGGAGGCGTGGAAGGCGGCGTAGGCGGAGAAGGTGAGGAGGAGGACGGAGATCTGGTGGAAGAGGAGCGGCTGGCGCCGGTCAATGGCGCCGTGGCTCGCCGCGTCCATGTCGGAACGTAACCCGAACCGAATCAGATCGGTTTACGTGGTTCGGACATGTGGCACCGCGTCCGAAGCAGGGATGGAGAGCGAGAGAAGCAAATAATTAATAAATAAAAAAGGAGCGTTTTATAAATAATAACTTCGAGGACAAGCAAAGCGTGTACAATTCTCTCTGACTGCTGACTATTTTAATTATATATTTGTGAAATTATCTAAATTTTTTAATTAGCAGCCTTTAGAAGATCAAAATCGACCACGCCGTTGACTATTTAAAAAAACGAAGCGCACCTAAATTTTTAAGGGGAAATTTTCGTAAACTTTCCCATCTCAAACTCAATTTTGTATGTAATCTTTATTTAAAAATTTTTTTACATACAGTTTCTGATGGGATTGACAAGATAGTTCTGTGAGTATTATTTAAAAAAGTTGAGTATAAAAATTAAAAATTTGAATATGCAAGGTTTTATCCACCACATCAAAAACTGTGTACTCAATTTTTACTCTTTTATACTCACTTTTCACTCTTTTATATTCATTTTTCACTAATGTATATTCAATTTTTACTCTTTTATACTAAATCCATCAAGAAATAAATATAAAAAATTTATTAAATAGGGAGTGAAAGCAAAAATTAAATGAGAATGGGAGAATTTTCTGCAAATTTATCGAAATTTTAAATGGGTCTACAGAATTATTTTTCATATTTATTAAAAAACATAATTAATTATGTTTTTCTTTCTGTTCTATCATAAATATTTAATTAAAGTCTGATATGAACCATAATTTTATTATGCACCGTATAAATCCACGTTGAAATTGATACGATGTATGTGAGACTCATATTGACCTTGATATGGGTGCATATTAAGTTCCATATTAGATTGATTTTTTCGATAATATTTTAATATTTTTAGAAAAGTCGAAAGTAATAAATGATATTGTTAAACTCCTTATAACTTCATAAATCTACAAGACCTGAAAGACGATACCATTGGACTCCTTATAATCTCATAAATTCACAGTATCTGAAATGATTACAATATGAAATCTGTAGATTGATACGTGAGTTTTTACTTAATACCTACTAATGAATCTATATAGATTCGATTAAATCCATACTTAATACCTACTAATGAATCTATATAGATTCGATTAAATCCATTTCAAGTCTTGTAAATTTATGAGGTTGCAAGAAAGTCAACGGTATTGTTTATTACTTTTCGGGCTTCTCTAAAGATGTTAAAATATTAACGAAAGAATAATGTCAATGTGGACATGATATGGTGCATATATCAGGTCTACAATTCGCATCAGGTCTAATACTTAGCTAAACCCTAAGGTACCGTTTGGCAGGGGGTGATTAGGGTAGCTAGGATTATGATTTTAACTCTTGTTTAACTCATTTTTTACGAACTCATTGATAACCGGTGGCCTGATTATATCACTGTATAAGTTGAAAAATAGATCACCCTTTGTCCCAGATATTATGAATCAAAAATTATACAGAAACAATGATAGTATAATAACATTGAAATTTCTAACGAAGAGCAGCTGAATTTGTCATACAAGTAATCAGCTTCGTTGTTTGTGTTTTACTATTATTTTACTCAAGTACTGACACTGAATTTATTGTTCTTTCTTGAGTATCTTTAAAAGATGGACATAGAAACATTATACTTCTTGTGCTGCTGCACCAAATGCATTGTCGAAATTTTGTACTGTTATGTCTTTTAAGATGACATCGGATGAGATTACTTGGAAAGCATTGTGGTGAACCTCATACAACACCAACCTCGTACACCATTACACACAAAGAATTAATGCACAATTGAGTCATTTGCATAGGATTGTTGAAGTATGAGATGTTCAAGTGTGGTAAACTTAAGGATGAATCGTAATGCATTTGCACGGTTGTGTTACTTGCTAACAATTGTTGGAGGACTGGTAGATTCTAGATATGTACAAATTCAAGAGAAAGTAGTTATGTTTCTGTCTATATTGGTGTTAAATCCGACACTTTTGATTAGGTTCCAGAAATTTTTGAAGAATTATTGGATATGTTCCGGGGCTTCCGAGTCCATGGACACAAATTTAGGGACCAATACGAATTAAAACTAATAATTACAGGGGTTAAGAAGTAATCAAGTTTAAACCTAGGGGTGGTTTTACAATTTGATGAAAATTGGAAGGACCAAAGTGTAAAAGTTTGAAATATTGGACTAAGATGCAAAAGGCCCATATAAGAGCCGGTTAGGGCTTGTTTTGCGCCGCAGCCACCTCTCTTCCCTACTCGATCGAAGCCATCGCACACCCGACTTCTCTTCCCTTCACCTCGCGTGCCCTAGTGGCGGCTACAACCGCCGACTCCTCCTCCTCATCCCTTCCTCTGAGATCGAGCCTCAACTAAGGGACCACCGGAGCCGACGAGCTCTAGCTCGCAGCCAAAGCTAGCCGACGGCAACTCCTTGCGTTTCTACACACGCGGACGAAGGGCGATATTAGGCTACAATCGGAGGAGAGTTTGCGATGCTGGAATTCTGAGATTCTTGTTTGCTTCCGAGGATCCCATTTGCTCATTGTGCGCTGTGCGAGTAGCTCGACGCTGCCTATGATCCTCTCCCACCTTCTCCGGCGATTGTGAGGGTTCCTGTGATCTTCAAGGCTAAGCGAGCTGTCTGTGCTAGCCATCGCAGAGGTAAGGGATGGAAACGTTAATGGTAGTGGGGTTTTTGTTTCTGTTCTGTGAATTGAATTGGAAATGTTCTTGTTTCCTCTACAAGGTTGTGAGTCACGGCGGGATTTGGTAGGGATGTTTTTGGTCAGCTTCCATTTCCGACCATAGCTTTCAGGTTTGGATCATTGCCGATTACAGCAATTGGGGCTGCTAAAGTCAGGTGAGAAGATCTTTGTCTAGGGTTCTTATAGAATCTTGGATTGAGGGTAGCATGTGGATGTTTGTTCTGTGTTAGATTGGTAGATGTTAGCTTGGGTATGTGATACTGCATTGAGCCCTAAATTGTATGCAATTGTAGTTGGATCAGATATAGAACTTCTTGCATTTGAATTGAATCTACCTAAGGGATGTGAGCTATGAATTTATTTCATGGGTTGTCACTGTAATGGAATAGGTTTTCTTTAAGTTTCGATCAGATGATACTAAGAGGTATTTTTGGTTTATACCTTGATCTGTTTATGAGAGCTTACCTCTGGGTTGATGGGGTTAGCATATTTTGAGGTAATTGGGAAATCCCTCCATTTGATTAGACGTAATTAAAACGAAATGGGATAAATGGGTTAACCCTAATTTGGTTTAGGGAGTAATTAGCTACTTATATTTGTATAATAGCTAATTAAATAAATCCTTGATACAGGAGCTTGATTGGCTTATTATCGGCGGGTGGTTCTATCGCGTTTGATACGGACTACACTCTTGGAGGCGGGTACCCTCTGACTTATCTCTTCCGATATTGTCATGTGATTATGCATAGACTGTTATAGATAGCAGTAAGATTATACGCTATCCCTGTTTATTATACCTGTTCTGGATACTTGTTGTCTATCCCTGAGTTATTATACTTGTTCTGGACACATGGGGTTTACCCTTGAGTTAGTATGTTGTAGTCCATACAGTCTCAGGTATTGTCATAACTAATGTATGCTTAGAGATTGTGTTGTATCTCCTGCCTTTGACCTTGAGGGAATTGTAGTTTCCAGTCAGTATACCTTGTAGGTTCCCTGTACTTCCTGTTATAGGATTTCAGATTGAGACTTAGTATACTGAGGACTTGGGGAGGGAGGTATGTGTATCTATCATACACCATCCTTGCATTGTTGCATGCCGGCGATCAGCGACTCCCTTGTGGTTGAGCCTAATCGTCTTCCGGCACATGATATGCACACACGGCCACTCATGGGTTAGTGGATACCGCTGGGTGTGTGCATTTGCTCTGTATTGCTCCGCTCGTCCGCTCAGGGGTAGTGGTTTCGGAGCGTGGTAGCAAGCAGGGATCCCTTCTCTACCCATAGACCAGAGAAGATGAGAGAGATATCTCCCCCATATATACATGGGGCGGAGCGATAGCTCCACCAGCATCCTGTCCACTCGGTCACTCAGTAGCAGTGATGGCAGAGTGCTGACAGTGTCACAGCTCTACTTCACTCGGCCGACACAGTATCGCCTGTCTCGGTGGCTTGACTGGAGTTAGGGGGTGACCATGGCATTGCACCATGTGCATATTCTGCATCGTGCATTGTTTGCTGCACTTATTTGCTGCACTTGTTTGACATTGCATATTCTGGAGATTTGTTACCTGTGCTTATATGTCTATTGGTAATCCACTGGTATTTCTTACCCTCTGTACATTATTAGATGGATTCAGGTATGTATCTACCTAGTAATTTCAGTTCCAGTCTTTCTCTACTGTTGATATGAGACTGTATTAGCTGAACCCTTATTGTTGGTATAACTTTCTATGCATATCTGTTGGGTATTCGCTGAGCTATGGACTCACCCCGTTGCCATACGTTTTATTTCAGGTTGATGCCTGCCAGGAGATCCCTAGCAGCCAGTCCCCAGCTCGAGAGGAGCTTTGACTTTGTTTTAGTTTATATTGTTTTTCGGTTATGGACCCTGTAGTATATACTTTGCTTCCGTTGCCATGTTTTGAACATGTATTTATGTTTTTATTCGATGGTGTTGTACTTTTGAGTCCTATGTTGGACTTCGCTTGGTTTTGGTTTTGTTCCTGCCCCCTGGCAGCTCAGGTGAGTTCGGATTTTGGTTTTACGACGGTTATAGTTATATACCAGTTATATATGTGTGAATTGGAGGCCTGAGGCCCTTTAAACTGCGTGGTTGTGTTATATATATATTGTGTGTGATATATTTATCTGCGTGTTTGTGTAAATTGTCCGCCGGACAGGGGAGGTGCTGTCCGATTTTCTATTGGAACAGCGGCTCCTGGGTCTCGGGGCGTGACAATTGGTGCATCACAAGAAAAATCAAGTTAATGGTCATGATTATATACGTAGTGGACAGACAATTAGCACACATTTCCATGAAGTTAAGCGATCAGTTTTGAAATTACATCCAATACTACTAGTGAAGCCTGAGCCTGTGGATGACAGTTGTACCAATGAAAGTTAGAAATGGTTTAAGGTAAAATATTGAATCTTTTTAAAATAAATGTAAAATTATGAGTTTTTATTGTTGAGCGTATCATTAATATAGAATAAATTTACAGGACTTAAAATGATTATAATTTGAGGTCTCTAGGTTAATAAATAAGTTTTGATTGAAATAACTCACTAATGAATCTATACAAATTCGATTGAACACATTTTAAGTCCTGTGAATTTATGATGTTACAAGAAGTCCAACGTTATCTTCCATTACTTATTCGAGCTTTTCTAGAAGTTTTAAAATATTATCGAAAGAATCATGTCGACGTGACCATGATATGATACATAACAGGTCTATGGTTCATGCCAGATATAAGACTTAGCTAAATCCTAAATATTATGGGGCTCACATTACGCATGCACGTACTCAAAAGAGGAAAAAAAATAAAAAAAAGTTAATTTTGTCCGAATAGGTAAAACGAAAAAAATACATAATTAAATATGTTTTTTTAGAAAATATAAAAGTAATGCATTTTTTATCCATTCGAAAATCTACGTGTATTTTTTTGGTAAAAAGATGATTAAAAAAAATAAGTCGGAGAAAAATAGAGGAAAAACTATCAAGTCTATTTTGGGGCTAACTCAACCACCTCTATCTAACTAATTTGCCGTTGGTCCGTTAGACGGAACAGCTAACTAATCCATAAAAAAAATAGCCAGCGTAAAAATAGCAAGACATCGTCGGCGGTTGCCGTTATAAACACCTCTCGCCGATCAATTCACCACCTTGTCTCCTCTCTTCCCGCCTTCCCTAGCTAGCCGGTCGGTGGCGCGGCCCCACCTTCTCGGCCTCGCCGCCCACTCCTCCATGGCCGCCGCCTCCACCACCTTCGCCGCCGCAGTGCCACCGCATCCCGGCCCTAGCAGCGTTGCCGATCAGGACGACCACCCAAAGCAGCCGATGCTCCACCAGGTTTCCCTCGTCGCCCCCTCCTCGCATAACCGCCGCCGCCGCCCCGCCCGCGTCGTCCGCGTCTTCCGCTCCATCTGCCGCACCCTCCCCATCTTCACCCCCAAGTGCAGGATCCCCGTCGGCGGCGCCGCCACCGTCGCCTCCCCCCTCCCGGGAGCCGATTCGCGGAGGAGCCGTCTCGTCACCGGCACCCTCTTCGGGTCCCGCAAGGGGCGCGTCTCCTTCTCGATCCAGGAGAACCCGCGGTGCCTGCCCTCCCTCGTCGTCGAGCTCTCCCTGCAGACGCACGTCCTGCTCCGGGAGATGAGCGCCGGCTTGGTGCGCATCGCGCTGGAGTGCGAGAAGAACAGCGGCAACGCCGCGAACGACGGAAAGGCGGCGCCTTTGTCGTCGAGGGCCCTTCCCCTTCTGGAGGAGCCGCTGTGGACTCTGTTTTGCAACGGGAAGAGGAGCGGGTACGGGGTACGGCGGAAGCCATCGGAGGAGGATCTTGGGGTGATGGAGACGCTGCGGGTGGTGTCGATGGGCGCCGGAGTGCTGCCGGCGAGGGCGGAAGGGGAGGAAGAGGTGGCTTACCTCAGGGCCGGCTTCGATCACATCGTTGCGTCTCGTGACGCAGAGACTGTGTACATGACGAGCCCCGACGACCGCCACGGTCCCGATCTGACCATCTTCTTCGTCAGAATGTGACGAACTGGATTTCGATTAAGCATCGGAATTGATTTTTCTTCCATTTCGATGATCGATCGCTGGTTCAATTAATCGAGTGATTAGGCATGTTGTGGATTCTATTTTGAGAATTAATTGTTCGCATTATCTTTTATAAATGATTTAGTTTTTCGTTTGGTTAGATTGATAATAGGGACTGAAAGGGGAAAAATGAATTTTTTTATGAAATAAACAAATCAAAAGTATTATTAAAACTACTGATCGCAAATGTATTTCAATTTACACATACCTATAATTATCTACTAGGCGTTCATATATATATCTTCATCTATTTAACCCCCGGGACAATGATATAGCGATAGAACGATTAATCACTATCATATATATTTACGATTTATCTATTATCTGATCCAACATTCATCCATCTTAAGTTATCTCTGTTTGTTTTTTTTTTTGCATAAATTGAAATTTTACTTCATATATTAAGATTAATCTATTTAATTACTCAGCTTAACTATGTTTGCTTCTTTGAAATTTTACTTCATATATTAAGATTTAATCTATTTAATTACTCAGCTTATAATTTTTAATTTCTGAAATTTCAGTCCAGAATTCAAGTTTAATCTAATTACGCTCATCACTCAATGCAGAATTAAGCTTTCCAACGCCTTTAGTCCATTAGATGTTAGCTTTCCACCTCCTCTAATTTTTTTTTTCATTCTTAATTATTTACGGTTGACTATAAATTACTTTTATAATTCATCTTCGATTATATAGATGAACGATAAAAAATACTTAAGATAAATGTAATCACTACGAGAGAAACGGCACCAACAGCTGGCTAAAGCCAAATTGTGAGTTTCCTAATGTTTCGGAAGGAATCAACATCAACGGTCAGTCATCAGGATTCAATTCATACGAACATTACACTAGAAGAAGATTTCACATCCTGCGAGATTAACATGAGTGTTAGGGGCACACGCCAGAGGTTGTCCGTCGGAGCCCACTCTGATACTCAAGTCAGTACCTTGATCCAGGAGATGAAAAGAAGGCAGAAAAGGTATGCGTGAAATAGAGAGAGCGTAACTCCCTTACCGAAGGGGTTGGAGTATCTTTTATACTTGCAGCGACTGTCTCACGAGTCTCTACGATCTTTGTCACGTCCCCTAATTGTCGGTTATAGAATAACCTTTGCAACGGTCCACGTCGTCATTAAGTTTGGCCCGTTGTGATAATTATGGGTCATGATGACTCCGCGATAATGAGTGATGATTATCCGCAGATCCGAAGAAAGGGGGTCGTTACTTGAAGCCGAGTGCTTCTTGGGCTTTGCTATCCCGAGGTGATCTCAGGATCTTCTGGCCCAGGGAGTCCCGGCCATTTTGCCTTCCCAAGGTGGTCTCGGGGACCTGGCTTCCCGAGGTGATCTCGAGAGTGTGTCCTCTGGAGCGATCTTCAGGACTATGTCTACTTGAGTTGGTCTCGGATTCCCCTTCCCGAGAGGGTCTCAGGCGTCATAGAAATAGAGTCGTTCTGACTCGGTAGATCTTATCACATAGCTTCTTCAGTCCATATATCAACTACGGGTACTCAACCCCATCACCTAAAATTACAGAAGCTGATGTGTCATGTCAATTTTGAGTTAGTGGATAGGAAAATTCACAGCACTACCACCAATAGCAACAACCAAGCGACTCATTTAAAATAGATTCTTTGTCCCCTTTCTGGATAGACAATTAGTTAGTACATGAAATATTATTTTCACGAGAGTATTATTTCCATGAGATGGGAGTTTCTTGATTATGGTAGCAATTTGAAAGGTTTATTCATTGTTATGCCCTCTTAGACTTGAGTCGTTATGATTTTGGAATTAATTATTTTGAAGTTCAAAAATTTATTGACGATGAATTTTTTCAGTCTAACATCTTCTATTTTATATTTCCTTGCGAGGGATTCCCATATTCCTTTATAGTTACATTGATTATATACACACGTTGTATAACATGTTGTCCAACTCATTTAGCACATAATTTTGACATAAGAAGTCACCTCTTATAATCTGTTTGGGAGGAAGTGAGAGATGTATAAGTAATAGAAAGGTAACTTTTATCCTTGTTTGAGAAGGAGGTGAAAAAAGGGTAAGGGAAGGAAGAGAATCTTTTACCCTCTCTCTTACCCCTTAAATAGTTTATTTTCTTACACTTCGATTTGGGGTGTAAGTAAGTTCCCCTTCCTTCCTTTGTCTTCATTTCTTTTTTTTTCCCTTTCCATTAATGAACTTCCGCTCACCCCATCCAAACAGAGGGTTAACATCGTATGCCCACCTCTTTTCTTTAAGTCTCATCTTGAAATATTAAGGGGGCATCTTCACATAAAAACCTCATAAGGTTCAACATGTTAGATAAAATATCTTTTGATGTCACCTCTCGAAATCAGTAGATGTAATCTTCTCCGATTTCTCATCATGCGTCGGTGGAATAGGAGCCGTCGATAATGAATCTATCAAGATTGTAAAAAAATTATCTTAAAATTGTTAGGATCGGGTGGTGGTGCAATCTGAGCGCAGACAGAATTATAATATAATACCCTTTGTCGAAGTCGAGACTAGAATTAACTATATCTCTTTAAGATGAATTTGCCCCACACACGGTGCTCATGAAACACGACAATCATCTTTCAAGATACGATTACTTTTTCTTGCGATAACAGAACTGCAAATCGATAGACCTCCGAATAGAATAAGCTTCTCAAACTCTCTAAATACAATGCTTGTTTTGGTTTGAAATAGAATGAATAAATGAGAACGTGAGAGATCTTATTTATACCAAATGAAGAGGTAGAAGAACCTATTGGATCAATTATATCTCAATCATCCAACTTGAATTGGATGATCTAGATGACATCCCTTCCCAAGAGACACAATGTCTCTTCATTTGGATGCATTCTTTTAAAAATCAATGATTGAGATTGAGCCATCCGAATGGGCACTTATGCCCTCTCATTAATTTGGATGATTTTGTTTGTCCATCTTAATCCAATGATCCAGATTAAGCCATGTCACCAATCCATGCGATTTCTCATTCACACATTAATTGATTCAAGATCAATTTTCCAATGGACACCCTCTAGAAAATTTCTTTTTCTCCAACTATAACTTTGAATATATGCTTTTAATTAAAATCATAAAAAAAATGTACAACCTTAACGAAACATACTCACTGGAAATCTTCTTTAAACTACATGAAATCTACAACTCCACATGATAGGATTGTGTTGAAGTGTCAAATTTC
Source organism: Boesenbergia rotunda (assembly GCA_024364735.1). Taxonomy (NCBI): domain Eukaryota; kingdom Viridiplantae; phylum Streptophyta; class Magnoliopsida; order Zingiberales; family Zingiberaceae; genus Boesenbergia; species Boesenbergia rotunda. Next base: position 425,643 of record JAGFNQ010002756.1, on the reverse strand, counting down.
TCTTGATTCCGAAATCTAATCGTTGAACCCCTCCCCTTTTCCCCCTTAGTAAGCCTCAAGGATTCGTCTTTCCCGCTTCCTACCTTATCCAAACTGACAAACAAATATGAGCGCATGTTGGACGCAGTGTCAACCACCTCCCTTGAAGGAAGAAAAAAGAAGGGCTAGGAAATGAAGTAATGAATTTAAGGGAAAAAATAGAATATTGTTGATTAGGGATGTGTTGAGAGGTCGCCACGTGGCAATAGCCGAGAGGTGGCCACTTGGTAGCGTCACAACTGCAGGACAAAAAGGGAGCACAAGGATCGCTAAGCCAAGAAGGTGCCCGCTCGGGTATCCCGAGGGTTCTACCATAACTTGCTCGGGACAGCCTGTACGGGATAGCCTGCTCAGGAAACCAGCCACTCGGGTGCCCAAGCGACCCAGTAGACCACGAAGTTGGCATAGTTCAATGATGCCCGAGCGGGATAGGGTCAATGTTGCCCGGGTGACAATAAGTGCCCGTAGGAGGAGCACTTGGGCACATCCTTTCACAAATGATGGTAAAGAGAGGTTGAGTGTCTACCTTTAATAGGATAACTAATAACCTTAAAAGCATCGCTAGGATATAAAAAAATAGCATTAATGAGGAGGAGGAGAGCGAAACATATATAAGTAAATGTTTCAATAATAGTTTCCAATATTTGGCAATAATGACGGTCATAAAGGAGATATCATTAAAATAATTAATAATAAAAAATGAAGGATCACGGTCAGAGAGTATAAAAGGAGTCCAGGAACCCCTTGGAAGGGGACTACGCAATTATCTAAACTCATCTTTTTCTATTATGTAAACTTCTCCTTTTTAATATCTAACTTGAACGTCAGAGTGGTAATCGTCAAGACCTTTCCCAGTGTCATTTTAACATTCTTTTCTTGAGGTTTTGGATCTCAGGTCCTCGTTATTCTAGCCCATCCTAATTCAGCAGGAGGTTCGCACCACATACGTCATCTTCTTCCATGCTATTAGCTTCCGGAATAATTGTGAAGCAAATTTGATTTCTTTATATGAATTTCTTGTTTCTACAACTCTCATCTCAAACTTAACACTTCATCCACATTTTTACATTTTTGGATAACATGAAAATCAACAAGACATTAAAAATATTAAATGCATAACTAATAAGATTCATGAATCCATGAAGAGGTACTTGAGATGAAATTGGACTTTGTTTCTTTTAGAAGTAGACGACACATTTGAAATCAATTTGTAATTTGATTCTTGAATTTAGTTTAACCCAACACTGGCTCCTGTAAATCAAATATACTTCTTACTCCTAGAGCTTCAAGATTCTTTTAAAATATAGATCCTCGAAGCGGCTTTGTAAAAATATTAGGAAGTTGTTCATTGCTAGGACAATACTCTAGGTTGATTTCACCTTCATTAACAAATTCTTTTAGGAAATGAAATCTCAAGCGGATGTGTTTTGTTCTTCCATGCAGTACTGGGTAGGTCCTTTGAGATAGAAATTGCAGAACTATTATCACAATATAATATTGTTGGATCTTTTTGCTTGCATTTTAAATTTTTCAAGAACTCCTCCTAACCATAAAGTTTGACATCCTATATTGAAGAAAACTACTATATATTCTACTTTGGTAGTTAAAAGTGCCGTAATTGGTTGCTTCTTTGAACACCAAGAGATTTCCCCATTTCTAAGGTTGAAAAATATAACCAAAGGTACTTTGAGAATCATCAATACTTCCTCCAAGATTGCTATCTATATGACTAGTAAATTTGATGAGCACGTGTGCTTTATAGAAGATGTCATAATCAATGACTCTTTTAATATATCGAAGGACCCTTTTTGAATCTTTCTAATAGTTCTAATAAAGTTTTCCCATAAATCTGCTAATCAAATTTATTGCGAACATGATATCAGGTCCATCTTGAACCTATGATGCAATATTGAGTTGAGACTAGGTTTGCATGCTCCGTCTTGAACCTTCGAAGAATTTGAGTTGCATAGTATTCTTTTAAGATAAAAATTTCTTCTCTTGATTGTTGAACATAAATGCTCAGAAAATGATGCAACTCACCCAAATCTATCATTTCGAACCCTCTCATTATAGAGATCTTATATTCTGTCAATATCTCTAGATGATTTCTAATGAATATAAGGTTATCAATATAAAGACTCACAACATAAAACTATCTTCAAATTTTGTTTGATATAAATTTTATACTCAAAAGGACATATTTGAAATTCATATTTAATAAAATAGTCATTAATTTGATCATATCATGCACGAGGTGATTGCTTCCAACCATAGAGAGCATTTCTGAGTTTATATACTTTGTCCATGTCACCTATTTGTACAAAATTTGGTGGTTGTTCAATATAAATTTCTTCTTGAAGAAAACCATTTAGAAAAGTCAATTTGACGTCAATTTGAAATAATTTTCAACCATTTTAAGTAGCAAGTGCAATAATTAATCAAACTGTATCAAGCCTATAAACAAGAGCAAATACCTCATTGAAATCTTCACCTTCTTTCTATTTGTATTCCTTTGCAACCAATCTTGCTTTGTATTTATTGATGGAGCCATTTGGATTGATTTTAGTCTTAAAGGTTCATTTCACACCAATTGGAGATTTGTATAGTGGCAAAGCAGTGAGCTCCCATATACCATTTTTCTTGATGGAGCTTATTTCTTCATTCATAGCATGAATCCATTTCTTTTCTTTTGATACTTCTTTACATGTGATTTGATCTTCTCCCACAAAGAATGCAAAAAAGACTTGATTGTCTCATCATAAATATCTCTCAAACTTCGTATTATTCTTTGCTATGATGATGGAAATATCAGGTTGCGGTGATGAAGAATGATTTTCAAATTAAAAAAATTTCCCAACTTGATTAACCTGTCAAATCTGTGAAAACATAAGAAACTTTTTCGTCAAAGCGAACGTTCCTGCTGATCATAATTTTTTTTTGTTTTTGGATTGTAAAGCTTGTAAACTTTGCTTCTTTTGTTGTATCCAATAAAAATTCACTTTTCAAACTTGTCAACAAGTTTAGTTCTTAAAACATTAGGAATATGTGAATACACAAGAAAACCAAAAGTTTTTAAATGAGTAGCATTTGGTTTCTTTCTATACATGCCTCATTTGGAGTAGAATTCTATAACCTTTTTGTCGATCTGTTGATTAGGTACTTGACACAAGAAGCTACTTCAACCCATAATTTAGTTGATAAATTTTTCTTCTTCAATATACATCTGATCATGTCCATGATTATCTTATTTTTCTCTCCACGATACCATTTTGTTGTTGCGTACACCGAGTTGTCAATTCATGTGTAATACCATGATTTTGACAAAATTCTTCAAATAAAGAAGATAGAAATTCATCTCCTCTGTCACTTTTCAGATTTTTTTTATTTGATAGTTAAAAATTTTTTCCACTTAACTTTTGAAGAATCTAAAGCAAGAGCGAGCTTTTAATTTTTCTTTAACAAAATATGTCCAAGTTTTTACGGTGTAATCATCAATAAATAATAAGAAGTATAAGTTGTCCCCAAAAGATGATACATGCATGGGTCCACAAAAATCTGTGTGGATAAGTTCCAATAGTGAATGTGATTCCCACTTAGATTTAGATGAAAATGTATCTCGATGTTGCTTTTCAAGCTGACATTCTTCATAGACTCACTATCCCATCAATTTGAGGAAGTCCTTGAAGAATAATTTGCTTGCTAACTTCTTCAAGCTCTAAAAATTTAGGTGCACAAATCTATCATGCCACAACTTAGAAATTACTTCGTTAGCAGTAAGATAATAAAGAACATTTATAATATTGATTTGATAGGAAATAAATTATTTGAGCCCAAACTTATCTTTACCACATATTGATTTTCCTTCTTCATGGTGCAATACTTTTCAACAAAATGAATATTAAAATATTTTATCAATAGATGTCCAACACTAAATAGATTATTTTGTAAACCAAGAACATAAAATACCTCAAACATTTTATAAATTTTTCCAGACTTTGTTTTGAAAGAGATTTCTTCTACCTCTTCAATTTTGTAGGACTTAGTATCTCCAATAATTACCTGTCCATGGTTAGCTTCTGTCATGGTTGAAAATAAGTTTTTATTACCAGTCATATGTCGATTTGCACTGTTATCTAAGTACCAAATTTTTTCAATATTTTTGTCGCTAGTAATCAGTGATGTTTCAGAATTTTAAGTACCAAATTTTTTCAATATTTTTGTCGCTAGTAATCAGTGATGTTTCAGAATTTTAAGTACCAAATTTTTTCAATATTTTTATCACTAGTAATCAGTGATGTTTCAGAATTTTGAGGTTTATTTTCATGTACTAAGCTAGCTTTACATTTTTTTCTCTGGTTATTCTTCCCAATAATCATTTATTTTATGTCTTGGATTATGACAATAATGACATTCAATATAAGGTTGTGTTCCTTTGTAATTCTCACATTGTCTCTCTTTGGAAATTATAAGAAAATTATTTCTCCTCTTTTTGAGACTTTTCGTTCTCTTTTTCTCGTGATTATTGTTAATAAAATCTTCCGCCTCTTCTTTGATTCCAACCTCCTCCACATCCACGATAAGAGCCATAGCCTCCCGTAGATATGAACTAGGATTTCAAAGCTTAATTTGAAGAAGTAATAAAAGAACTTCGTTAAAGTATTCTAACCTCATGAGCTTTCAATTTTTCTCACAAACTTTCCAAGTATATTAGTGAAAGATCTTTTAATTCTTCAATAGTGGCTATCACATGATCAAATTTGATTGATAGGTTTCGCAAGATTTTCTTCACCACCCTTTGGATCTCCATGATTTCTCCATTTGATGTCATTTGATTCACAATAGAACCGATCCTTGTGAAGTACTCTGAAACATTTTTATTGTATTTCATCTCTAATTTTACAAAATATGCTTATAAAGACGATAAGCAAACTTTTTCACTTAGTCTTGATCAGAATAAGTTGTTTGTAGAATTTCTCATGCTCTTTGAGCACCCGATGCTTTTGAAATCCTTTCATAAACAGAAATTTCAAGGGATTGATAAATTTGAAAAAGAGGTTTTTTTTAATCTTTTTACTTCTTGCTCATCAAAATATTTCACTGTGATTTGGTTAATTGATCTTCCTTCTTTGGTACTCCTTCAATAACACTCCATAAGTTTTATGATTCAACACATAATCTCATGAGAATGCTCCAATAGTCGAATTTTTCAATATTGAATTGAGATACAAAAGTAACGAGATTGTTGACCATAACTTTGATACCATATTGAAGGAAGAAAAAGAAGTGCTAGAAACTGAAGCAAGGGGATTTAAGGAAAAAGAGAAGATTACGAAGCAAATTGGATTTCTTTTTATAGATTTTTTTGTTTCTACCATTCTCATCTCAAACTTAACACTTCTTTCCTATTTATACATTTTGGATAACATAGAAATCAACAAGATATTCAAAACATTAAATGCATTAACTAATAAGATTCATGAACCCATAAAGAGGTACAATGAATCCATAAAAGAGGTACTTAGATGAAATTTAACTTTAAAATCAATTTGTAATTTGATTTAACCCAACATCCATTGCCATTTGCAACCGAAAGTGACAGAAGGTGGATTGGAATTAAACTAATTAATCTCTTTATGTGAAATATTTAAGGAGGTCCAGAATAATTGAAAACTTTGAATCTAATTTATTTAATTTAAATGAGCTATTTAAGTCTATTTATTTAATCTATATTACAAACGAATTTCATCCTATTATTATGTTCCTTGGATGTTGACTGCTAAATTTGGTGTTGTTGATTGTTTGACTTTTATTATGACCATCAATTTGATGAATGGAAATCTTCTCTCGCAATATATATACTTCGCCACTGCTCATTGTTCCGATCACCCCGATCATCATCAGGAGCTTCGGCTCCTATTCTTCTTCGATCCCCTCTATAATTTCCCAATAAGTTGAATATCAAATTCAGAGGGTCGTAAGGTCGCAAATTTAGTTAGAAAATCTGAAAAAGGAATAAAAATGGCGAACAAGGCCGTGTTTGGCGCCTTCTCGGCGGTCCTTTTGGTGGCCGCGGTGATCGGCGTCATTGCCACGGTGGTCAACAACAGCCACAAGTCGTCGGCGGCGGTGGAGCTGCCTTCTACATCCGTTAAATCCCTCTGCGCCCAGACCGACTACAGCGACGTGTGCATGCGCACCGTCGGCGGAGTCAACTCCTCTGCCTCCGACCCCAAGGCCTTAATCCAGGCCGCTTTCCGGGCGGCCTTGGATGAGATCAACTCGGCGGTCGACCTCACCAACAACGTCAGCGCCGGCGCCAAGGACGAGTTCAACAAGAACGCCTTCGCCGACTGCAAGTCGCTGCTGGAGTACGCCGACGAGGCGCTGCGGGCGGCCATGATAGTGTCGGACGACGCCGACGGCGTGGCGCGCCGCGCCGACGACATCAGGACCTGGCTCTCCGCCGTCATCACGTACCAGGAGACTTGCATCGACGGCATCACGCAGCCGGAGCTCCACGACTCGATGAGGAGCGGCATGGAGACGGCGGCGCAGGTCACCAGCAACGCCATCGCGTTCGTCGACGCCCTCAGCTCGCTCTTCAAGCCCTTCGACTTGAACAGCCTCAACGTCACGAGCTCGGGCCGGCGACTCCTGTCGGAAGACAACGGAAAGTACCCGACGTGGTTCTCGGCGCACGACAGGAAGATGCTGGCGGCGCAATCGAGGGGGCGACTGAGTCCCAACGTGGTGGTGGCGCAGGACGGCACCGGCAACTTCAAGACCATAAATGCTGCGCTCAATGCCATGCCTAAACGGTACTCCGGCAGGTACGTGATCTACGTGAAGGCAGGCATCTACAAGGAGTACGTCATGGTCACCAAGGACATGAACCAAGTCTTCATGTACGGAGATGGCCCCAGAAGGACCATTGTCACCGGGAGCAAGAACAACGTCGACGGCGTCGGCACCATGAACACGGCCACGTTCGGTAAACGGATTAAACGACTTGTTAGATCTCCTGTTTTTTCGATCCAAATTTAGTCCTAACGAGTCCCCTGTTTTTTGTTCTGCTTCCTGCAGCGGTCGTGGGACAGGGCTTCATCGCCAAGTCCATGGGATTCAGCAACACGGCCGGAGCCATCAAGCACCAAGCGGTGGCGCTCCGAGTGATGGCCGACATGGGCGCCTTCTTCAACTGCCGGATGGACGGCTTCCAGGACACGCTGTACGTGCACGCCCAACGCCAATTCTTCCGCAACTGCGTCATCTCCGGCACGGTCGACTTCATCTTCGGCGACTCCGCCGCCGTCTTACAGAACTGCCTCATCATCGTGCGCCGCCCCATGGACAACCAGCAGAACACCATCACGGCTCACGGCCGCACCCAAGCCAAGGAGAATACCGGACTCGTCATCCATAACTGCCGCATCGTCCCCGACAAGAGGCTGTTCCCCGACCGGTTCAAGATCCCCAGCTTCCTTGGTCGCCCATGGAAGGCCTACTCCCGCACCGTCATCATGGAGTCCCTCATCGGCGACCTGATCCGCCCCGAAGGGTGGATGCCGTGGGATGGCAACCTGTACCTTGACTCTCTGTTCTACGCCGAGTATGGCAACCGCGGCCCCGGCGGCGGCACCAGCGGCCGCGTCCACTGGCGTGGATTCCGAGTCATCAACAAGCTAACGGCCCAACAATTCACGGTGAATAACTTCATCAGCGGCAACCAGTGGATCCCTTACACCGGCATTGGCTTCCTTGGCGGCCTCAAGTACTAACTGAATTCCGATGTGCATTAATGCACACTCAATTGTAGAAGAAAATGGGCGGCGCCTTCGATTTGTGGAAAGTTGTATGAACTTAAATGAAATTATCTGGGCAAAAGATGGTTCTTCGTCCCCCCCCCCCCCAATCATTCTATCTCCAACACGAAAGAGATAAATCATAGTCTGGATAATGACTAACACATAAGGAAACACTTAGATCTCACTATGATAATACTTATGGGTTAGCCATCAATTCATCCCGTAAAAACGAACTCATAGCACTTGATTAAGTCAGAAACATCATTGAACGCCCATTTTTGTTTGTCTCTAAAATAAAAAAAATCACCTAAAATTAGAAACTCATATGATGAAACCTTAATCTTCAATAATCTTTAATACCTTATGTTAATTTATATAATAAATTGTAAAAAAAATTGGCACGATGTGTGTATATTAGTTCTCCCAATTGTAAAAAGAGGGAAAAAAGACTTATTCCTATATAAGCAAAATGGTCATTTCTGTATAAGAGTTAATACTCATTTTTAGGGTATGATTAGGATTAGACTAATATGGACGGGTAGATAAATAGATGATTGCATATTATTTAATTTATCTTTGTCATTTTATTTTACATTAAGTGATAGAAAATAAAGAATGTAAAAATAGAGCAATTTAATTATCTGTCTCACTAGCTTACCTAATTCAATAGGCTCACCTCATCCAACTTATTGAGTTTGCCCAACTTACTTGGACCTACCTGAACAATTAGGACTCATTCAGGTTGATGGACTTGACTAACTCGCCCAATTTCTTAAATTTATCAGCTCAAATTAGCTTGTTTGGTTCAAATTTGATCAACACTCTGAACCTTTATTATCATATCATCTTGCTTAATTAGCTTGTGCAAACAAATAATTGCACTTGACCATCCCATTTAGATTGAACTAAATGATACGTACGCCCAATGTACCCAATCAATTGACTCAATCGATTCATTTAAAAGACTCACTTGGACCTCGATCGCTTATCTAACTAGTGAGATCCCTTGGGCCATCCAATATATTTGAATTTATCGATGACTTTCTTATTAGCTAGTTTAATGTTAGGAATTGAACTATATTATGTATGAACATTGTCTAATAAAATATGTTAAAATTAATTATGTAGTTGTGCTCTTAACCTTTTACATTATACTTTGGGATGTCAATAGAATGACACATCTTCACTCAAACCCCTTTCATTTAAAATGAAAAGAAACTATAAGTTGATAAAATTTCACTTTTATCTATAATTAGTTAGTGTAATAATAAACACATTTAGATTTAAAGAAATTTCTATCCATATGATAATTATTATCATAGAAATTTAATCTTATTTCTTCTATTAAAAATGAAAAATATATAATCTAATCCAATGAAGACAAATTAGGAAAAAATTCCATCTTGAATCTTACTTAAATAATAAGATATTTTCCTCCTAAGTGGTCTTATATAGAGTTACATTGAATTCTCTTTTAAAGTCATTCTCCAACTTTAATTATATATGTTGGAATTATAAAGTACCTTGTTAACAATCTGTTTACCATGAACGCTAAGTAAATAATTGCGAGAACAAATTTTATATTTGATGGGAAAAAAATGAGATTGTAATTTGAATACAGATGTTTTTTTCTTTCGCTCACCCTTGTCTGGATATTAATACTTGTTTTCTATCTGTAGTTCTTTGGTTCGGCTTATGACCTGGTCGTCTGTTTTGTAAGCTATGCTCGGGCTTTGCAACAGGCGAAATCCTGAGTGGAGGGACTGGAGACCCAGCTCCGTCACGGGCAGCTGTTGTCCAACGGGGAAACCCTAAATAGGCTACGAGTCGAGAACGTGGCCCTTCAAGATCGTGCAACCCACTCGGAGGCGCATCTTGAACAAATCCAAGCAGAACTGGACTCGGCCAATGCGGTGGTTGCCCAGGCGCGACATCGAGTCATCTGTCTGGAGCGTACGGAACATCGGGCCAGGGACCTTGAGAGCCGGGCTCAGGCTAAGCTGGCCCCGGTCAAGGTGGAGCTCCTGGAAGTGTGCCAGTCAGCTTCTGCGCTACGCGCTGATCTGACAGCCAAGGAGGAAGAGCTAAGAGTCTGCTCGGAAGATCTTAAGCAACTCAGGAGGTAGTACGCTGCCCAGGAGACGGAGCTGAAGGCGGTCCGGAGGGAGCTGAAGGAACTCCGAGCTTATAAGGCATCTCAGCGGGACTCCCGTAGGGTTTGAGCGTCTTAATTCTGAGCAGTTGTGGGGGAGGTTGCATCCTTTTTGCTTTTTTCTTTTTTGGTAGAGGCCAAGCCTCGTCTCTGTAATAAGACTATTTGGAATGCAAACTTTTTCATTTTCATGCTTGTGTGTTTTGTGCTAAGTGTTGGGAGTTCGGGTAAGAGATCGAATCCGCACTTTCCATGGTGACGTCGGCTTGAGTAAGCTATCAGCCGAGCTGGCCCAAGTGTCCTGACCTTGCTTGAGTTTTTGCTAAGGAAGGGTCCCTAAGTGGTGCGGCCACTCGGGGGGCTTGGCTATTTAGGGTCGACTTTCGCTTAGGAGACAGTGGTCGCCCTGCTGTTCGATGAAGCATGATGTTACTTGCTCAGTTATTGAGAGCTTGCGCGCTCATCTCGAACAAGGCTCGAGCGGAGGGGTTCGTGGGAGCATGCCCACTTATAACTCGCGAGAACGAGAGTCTGGACACTCAGTCGGGTCATGCTCAGGGAGCGTGGGCCGCCACGCGTCCGATTGGGAGCCGAGCCGAGGGGTGCGTGGGAGCATGCACACTTATAACTCGCGAGAGCGAGAGTCTGGGATGCTTGCTGATTATCCGAGAAGGCAGGTCTTCCACTATTCTTGTGGGGTTACATAGTACAACCATTTTAATAACCTGTTGGGCGGGAGCCTCCGTGGGCTAGCTCGTCCGGAATCATGTGCACTCCTCCTCGGATGATATTTTGTCGGTTGGCCGGCTGCTCGTCCATTTCGTCTGCCTCGACTTGTTCTTCGGCCAGGAACAAGCTACGAGCGATGGGGGAATCTCGTCCGGGTTCTTCGGTGGCTGGGGTGAGGGTTCGACATCCTCGACCTGGGCCACGCCCGGGGGAGACTTGCCATTCTTGTTGCTGCGCGGCAACGGCGGGAGCTCAACTCCTGCCGATTTGTCGGCATTCATCCGTGTCATGGGTGTGGTTATGATGAAACGCGCAGTAGGGTCTCCAGCGGGTCGGCAGACACCCCTGAGCCACTTGTTGCACTTGTCGGCGTTCCGTTTCCGCTCGGTCGGCGGGCCTCCGTGGGCTGCGAATGGGCCCGCCCGGCGGTCAGCTGGACTGCGTGGGACTCGGGAGTGACGTGCTGGTCGGCTCCTTCTTTCGGGCGGCATGTGCCGCTTCCACATTGATGTATTTGACAGTCTTTCCCAGTAGGCTGTCGAAGTCCTTTGGCGGTTTCCTGATAAGCGAGCGGAAAAAATCTCCCTCTTACAATCCTTGGGAGAATGCGCCGATCATTACCTAGGGCATGGCGGTTGGCACATCTAATGCTACCCCGTTAAATCTCTTGATCAGCATCATTAGACCACTAAATTGTAGATGTATACTTAACTAACTGACATATTTTTCAGATACATAAATAGCATTCTCTAATTAATTACTTGACGTACAGTTTCCAAATCCTTTCACACACCAACAGCATCGCCATCGTCATCCACAGGGGTCGCCTCCCCCTCCTCCTCCTGCCTCTGCATGCGACGCATCTTGATGGAGGGCGACTTCTGGCTGCCTTTCTGCGACGACTGCGACAGCGTCGGGCCTTGTAGTCGTATGAAATTGTAGGCCAAAGCGCCTGCGATGGTGCCGATCGGAGGTCCGACAAGGTACACCCACACTGAGCTGTAGATGTTGCTCGCAAACGCAGGTCCCAGCGTCCTCGCAGGGTTCATCGATCCTCCAGATATGGGCCTGCATCCATGTGTCTCAGCTGCCGACTCAACTTAATTAACCTTAATCTTTCTTGCAAATTAAAGTTAATTATTGAGATTAATTAATTTGTTAGTTAATTCAATTTTGAGTTCTAAGTGAAAACATTTTATAAAAAACTCAGTAAATGACGTCCGATTATCACTCAGGCACCATCGATTATCTTTGATCGTCGTCCTGAATCAAACTATATCCTAGAAAGCACGATAAATCTATCGAGAATCGCTACATACAAAATACTATATCATTTACTAAGATTTTTATTAAATTTTTTCACTGAGAATATCAATTTTTTTTAATTTTTACCCTGCAAAAATTGAAGTGATGCAGACTGCAGAACCTACGGCCAGGCCAGCCAACTCTCCTACCTGCGACAAGAATTAATCATCATCGATTAATATGATTTTTAGCTACTATTTATAAATTAATTTATTATCAATATTGGCGATTAATTAATTAAACTCACGGCTCTTGTGTCTGTCGCCACCGCGAGTGTGACGAACATCATGTTGAAGGTGACGATGATCTCAGCCACCAAGGCCTTCCCGGCGGCCCCCGACGGCGTGGTCGTCCCGAGATTGGTGATGGGGTGGAGCAGCCCGCGTAGGATGAAAGAGGCAACTGTCGCACCTGTTAACTGAGCTCCCCAGTAGAAAGGAACCTACAAGTAGTTGCGCCATTGTTTCTGATCGATACATAGAACAATTAATGGCCTAAAGACGAGTAATTAAAAACTCGCCTGAACCCATGGGAAGTGCCGGGCGACGGCGAAGGCCAAGGTGACGGCGGGGTTCATGTGTGCCCCAGAGATGTGCCCGACGGCGTAGATCATCACCGTCACGATCAGGCCTCCGGCGACCGATGCTCCCAGCTGCGACACTTGCGACGGGTTGTGCTTGCTGAGCGCGCCACTGCCGCAGGTGACGAACACCAGCAGAAACGTAGATATCACCTCCGAAACAACCTGCGATCGATTCGCTAGCTATCAATCGACAGTAGGCGAGAATTAATTAGTTAGTTAATCAAGAATGAATTAGCAGATCTGCCTTTCTGGCAAGAAAGGGAGGGAAGATGTCCCTGAAAGGCCGGCGGCGACGGGGCACAGATGGGAGGTGGAAGACGTCTTGGGCGGTGGCGACGTCGATGTCATGGATTTCGTTGGAATGAGAAGCCATAGAGTACCCCAAGGATCAGCTCTGTGTCTGCGTGTGTGTTCTTGATCATGAACTAATTCTAAATATCTCGTTTATTAAATAATTAAGAGAACAACGGAAGAAAATCGTAGGCTACGTTTGGTACGTTTGTTTTTCATTTTTATTTTCGATAGAAAATGCATTTTTCTGAAAAACGTGTTCGGTTTGTATTTTCTAATCTTATTTTTTAGAAAAAGATATAACATTTTTTGGAAAATTAGAGAATTAAATAAAATTATTTTTCAAAAAATTAGAAAATATAATTTTCTAGAAAATGAAAATAAAAAATGGAACAAACCAAATGCCCCCATATTTTTTCATTTTCTAAAAAATAACTTTATTTCATTCTCTAATTTTTCAGAAAGTACTATATTTTTTTTCTGAAAAACAAGACTAGAAAATATAAACTAAACACGTTTTTCAAAAAATCGTATTTTCTATAAAAAAAAATAAAAATGAAAAATAAACGTACCAAATGTAACCAACAATCAGAGGACTCATCGTGTGCCGTGAACTCTTAGACTGAAATAAATGATTGATTATGTTTTTATGGATTTAATTATCATCCAACTTGGGTTCAGCTCTCTGAAGAAGGTGAACCAACACATGCATGATGACGAGGTGGAATCTGGATATATATATGTGACCTACTACTAACGGTGACTTTTATCTGTGGAAAATTTTGGCTCAAATATTGTTATTTATCTTCACTATGTTCCAAGCAATTCTATGTTTAAGATCTTGCATTGCTTTTGTTATCTAGTTCCATTCCTACAGCGCTATTGTCGGGTCTGCCGCCGGAACTAGATCAAGGGAGGCGCCCTCCGCAACGTGACCGTCAACGGTAGCAACAATTTATCTACAGTGAATCAATATCCTAACTTCGCCCTTCTCCTAAGTCAACTCCATTGATAGGGATGAGCATCCCGGGATGGACACGTGGCACGAGGAAGCTACGTGGCAGGGTTCGTCGAACCAGTGTCCCGAGGTCAGATCGACAATCGGGCTCCCGAGACTATCTCGGGAGAATGGAAGAAAGCCCCCAATGTTAGATCGGGAATCAGGCTCCCGAGACTACTCGGGAGAACAGATAAAGACCCCGAAGTCAGCTCGGGAGATGAGACTCCGAGATTAACTCGGGAGAATGGACCCCAAAGATCAACATAGGGATCAGAAAGCCCAACTTCAAGTATTCGTTCATCATTCCGGAACAGAAAAGACACAGGTAATTATTGATCACAACACACGATAATTAAGGTGTTAATGATCGCAGTGGTCATTACCAAAAGAGAAAATATCTATCAAGTAACCGATGATTAAAGAACGTAGAGGAGAACGTGGGGACATGTGTAATAAATACCTCTGGTATATAAGATGTCTTGACATCCAGGTAAAGGGGGTAAGCATTCCAAAATTATAGCAAACTTGATTCCTCGTTGTCCTCCGAAAAAAATAGAGTTCTGACTTGTGCATCGGAGAGGGCTCCACCAGAAAATCTTTCAGTACATCCCCTTTAACTCTCATATTAAGCTCGCAGGATGTGTACATCCTCTTCCCATCATCATCGTCGTCGTGGGCTGCGCTTTGGTGATTCGTCATCCTCGTCGTTCGCTTCCGGAACATCCATTGACTTAATAAACAAACTAGTATTGGTACAAGAGGGAGCTCCTAGATCAATTGGATTAATTAAGGACAATAATTATAGACCTTAATAAAATATGCTAACAAAATGATTTCGACAACCAAGCAACTAGCTAATTAACTAGCATATACATTGTACGTTGACTTCTTCATAAACCAACACATTTTGTAATCTCACTTCTAGGTTTTAATACCTAGGTAAGTTCATTTTTTATGCTTAATTTGATCCCTTTTGCAAATAATTGAAGGATAACATTGAACTAGTCTAAAATGCGACAATAATTAATCCACTTAATCACATCTAATGATGTTGTATAATTAATTAATTATAGTGCATTATTGTCATGTTTTTGATCAATCACGTATTATTCAAATGAGCTCATTCCTACTCCTTGTTAATTATTTCCTAAGGTGCTCATTATTAGTTAATTCACTCTTATCAAGCTTAATTGTTTGCTGACCAATCTTCAATACAGTTCTTGAGTAAAATATTAAATTTAAGTGAAGCACAATTTAGCACTCTAGTTTGAGAAAGGTATTATTAATATGAGCTTAAAAGTTTTTTTTTCATTATTGATAGAACTCCAGATCGTGTTTAGGCAATTTATAGGAGATAATAGAACTCCAGATCGTGTTTAGGCAATTTATAGGAGATAACACAAGACTCACTTAACCCTCACCATTCTAAAAAATTTACCAAGAGTTTAGAGAGATAACCAAGAAGATAAATCTTCTAACAAACTTAAAAGTTTAAATATATTTCAATTACAAAATAAAATCTCTGTCCAACAATACAAAGTAGAGTCTTTATATGCGAAACTTGAAACCACCCTCAAGATGAGTCAAAACGCATCAAATGCAATTTATATTTTCTAAAACCTCATTAAACTTGAAATGAGATTAGCACGAAAAACGACAACAAAAATAATAGAGAGCACACACAAGATTTACGTGGAAAATCCTTTACGGGAAAAAAACCTCAGGCAGAGGAGGAAAAATTACTATGAACGGTGGAATACAAAGTCGGTGGCTTTGATAAAGTAAAGAGAAGTAGAGAGAAAAGAGAGGTAGACAGAAAGAAAGAAGATGTAACAAATTAACTTTCTTGATTAAAAAAACTTGTTCATGAGATACACAATTTATAGAGACCTTAGGATACTTAGTCAAATGAAAAATTAATAACGAAACTGTTAATTAACAGATTTATAAAGAATCTGTTAATTAACATATTAATAAGAAAAATATCTAATAATAAATTTAATAAAGAACCTGCTAATTAACAGATTCATTAAGAAACTGTCAATTAACAGATTACTAAGAAAATATCTAATAATATTTGACTTAGTCAATTTATTCTCTTTTATGTCGCGCCGCGATCTTTTTAGCCTGGATCAAACTGAATTCGGGTTACCAAACTCTAACAATCTCCACCTTGACGCGAATTTCACAAATCTTCAAAAAAACATTCTCCGGCCACCTCTTCCACAAAAAGCCCCACAGGCAAATCTCAGCATCTAGCACCAACCAAGTCCAAGCAATGCTTAAACTTGGCTATAGAGAGTAACTTAGTCATCATATCAACAGGATTATTATGTGTACTGACCTTCCTGACAATAATATCACCACGACCAATAACATCACGTATAAAATGATACTTTACATCAATGTGCTTTGTCCTCTTATGAAACATCTGATCCTTCATGAGGAAAATGACACTCTGACTATCACAAAAGACTGTAGTAATATGTAAGTCTTCGCTAAGCTCACCGAAAAGTCCTTTCAACCAAATAGCTTCCGTACAAGCTTCTGTAATAGTCATATATTCAGCCTCTGTAGTGGACAATGCAATTGTATTCTGCAAAGTAGCTTTCCAACTGATAGCACAACCACCAACAGTGAACACGTACCCCGTAAGTGATCTTCTTTTATTAAGGTCACCTGCCTTTCTGTCTCTCAGAATCTCCATCCCAAGTATTTTCTTCGCAGCTCCCAAATCTTTCATCTCGAATTCTTTATTTAGTTGGGCTTTGACCTTTCTTGTCTCTTTTATACCATTGCCTAGGTGACTGCTTCAAACCATAAAGGGACTTTTTCAGCAAGCATACATAATTCTCTTTTCCCGAGACTTCAATACTTCATAACCTTCTGGTTGCTGCATATAGATGTCTTCCTCAAGTACCTCATGCAAGAATGATGTCTTCACATCCAACTGTTGCAACTCAAAGCCATACATGGCCACAATACCAAGGAAGGCTCAAATCGTTCTATGCTTTATAACTGGGGAAAATACATTCGTGAAGTTTACTCCTGGAATCTGACTGAAGCCCTTAGCAACTAGTCTGGCTTTGTATCTGGCTTCTTCAACTCCCTGTATTCCTTCCTTTCTTTTAAATACCCACTTGCAGCGAACAACTTTCTTACCCTTAGGTAATTTCACCAAGTCCCATGTGTCGTTCTTACCAAGTGACTCCATCTCCTCCTGCATAGCAATTATCCACTTACCAGAATTATCGCAGTTAATTGCTTCTGAATACGTCTCAGGTTCTTCACCGGGATCAATCTCCTCAGCCACGTTTAAAGCATAAGCGACCAAATCAACCTCTACATATCTCTGAGGGCGTCAAATTTCTCTCCGAGACCTATCTTTCGCAATGGAATATTGTGAAGGTGCTTGTGATGAGCTCGTTCCATCCACAACATCTAAAATAGGCTCTGGAGTAGTCTCTGTAGATATCGGCCCAATCTCAATCTCCACCTGTGTGCTTGTCTTCTGCTTATCTTCCTCAGAAGGAGTTTTAGATGGAGTCCCCTGAAGCATGCTAGTCTCATCAAAGACAACATCTCTACTGATGATGACTTTCCCGGTCTCTGGACACCAAAGTTTGTATCCCTTCACTCCTTGTCTAAAGCTTATAAATATGCACTTCACCGAATGAGACTCCAACTTCCCATTATCAGCATAAGCATACGCAGGACATCCAAAAATTCTCAAATCAGAATAACTAGCAGGAGTACCAGACCATACCTCTTGTGGAGTTTTCCTTTCAATAGTAGTTGATGGAGAGCGATTGACAAGATAACAGGCATACGCAGCGGCTTCTGCCCAGAAAAACTTCGGTAGCCCAACATTAAGAAGCATACAACACATCTTCTCCATCAAAGTCCTATTCATCCTCTCTGCTACACCATTCTATTGAGGAATATGTCGAACTGTATGATGCCTCACAATACCTTCAGCTCTGCATAAGGCATTAAACTCATTAGAACAAAACACCAATCCGTTATCAGTTTGAAGATGCTTCAATTGCCTCCCTGTCTGCTTCTCAATCATGACCTTCCACTCCTTAAAGATAGTAAAAACATCACTCTTATGTTTTAAAATGAATGCCCAAACTTTTCTTGAGAAATCAACAATAATAGTCAACATATAGAGTGCACCACCTTTCGATGGTACTCTAGAAGGCCCCCACAAATCAGAGTGAATGTAGTCTAACATACCCTTTGTGTTATGAATGCCAACTGAGAACTTGATTCTTTTCTGCTTACCAAAAACACAGTGCTCTCAAAACTTTAGCTTTGTAATACTTTGACCATCAAGGAGTCCTCTCTTGCTCAATTCAACCATATCATTCTCACTCATATGATCCAAACGCATATGTCAAAGTCTTGTAACATCAGAATCAGACATAGACTACCTTGCGACGATAACATCACCTATTACTGTGGATCCCTACAGAACATATAAACTGGTGGATCTCCTTATTCCCTTCATTACAACAAGAGACCCTTTTCTGACCTTCACAGTTCCACCTTCACCAGTGTACTTGTACCCTTTAGAATCAAGAATACTCAAAGAGATCATATTTCTCTTCAAATCAGGGGCGTGCCTCACATCACCAAGTGTCCGAATGACACCATCAAATATCTTAATTCCAACCGTACCAATACCATCTATTCTGCAGGATGCATTATTGCCCATCAAAACGGCACCACCCGAAACTGTTTCATATGTTGAAAACCAGTCTCGATTGGGACACATATGAAACGTACAACCAAAATCAAGAATCCATTCCTCACTCTGCTTCAAATCAGCATCAGAGGCAACGAGAAGTTCACCATCACTGTGATTTTTGGCAACATGAAGCTCTGCCAATTTGCTCCAAAGCTCTTTGGCATCTTGAAATTCTCCAATTTTGTTCAAGACGGTGCTTGGCAATAGATTGACCAATAATTTGGTCACTTTATCATTGGCCTCGCATCTCTTGATTTGCTCCTCATTCCATTTGCTTTTCTTGAGGAGCTTTTCTTTGGTGCTTGTTGGAGCTTCAAAACCCTCCATTAGAGCAAACTATTGCTCTATCTCCATCATGAAGTAATTTTCAATCTTTGAATTCCAAAGATCAAAATTTGCCTTGTCGAATGATGGATGTGCCCGAGTGTCGTAGCCGAACTCCATTTTTGAAGTTGAACTCTCTTGATGATGACTTCTTGAAATTAGGGTTTCTTCCAACTTCTTCTTCTTCCTCTAGCTCTTGTCCTCTTGGCGATGAGTCCAAAGCAGAGCAACCTTGCTCTGATACCACTTGTTGGGACCGGTAGGAGAGCTAGAGGGGGGGTGATTAGCTTCGATTTGCTCCGTGATGATTTGTTACGGCGGAAGACTCGAGCAAACGCTAACACTTTGGATTTACTTAGTATCCACCTCCTTGAGGTGACTAATCCAAGGATCCGCTCTTCTCACCCTCTCATACACTATGAATGATCTCCTTCTTGAGATGGAGAACCCTCTTACAAGCTTTCAAGAAGAAACAACAAGATCACAAAGCAAAATACAAATTGAATCTTACAAGATTTACACAAATGAGTCCTCTTGCTTTTCTTGCTTTCTTCAAGCTTAAAATTGCCTCTAGAACCTTGGAAATGCAGCTGCAATATCCTCCAAGATTTCCCTTGAAATGACACTAAAGAAGGAGAAGAAGGAGAGAAGAGTTGCCGCTTCAACCTGCGTGAAAAGCCCTATATACTCGATGCTTAGGGGTTCCCAATCGATTACCACGTCAGATCTAGCCGTTCAACGGCTATTTTTCGAACCTTAATCGATTAGCCAATTGATTAAGACTGCCCTTAATCGATTACCCAATCGATTCAGCCACCTTCTGTTCTCGCAACAAAACCCTCTTAATCGATTACCCAATCGATTACGGTCATTCTTAATTAATTGCCTAATTGATTACGGTCCTTCTTAATCAATTACCCAATTGATTAAGATCCTTTCTATTCTCGCAACAAAACTCTCTTAATCGATTACCCAATCGATTACGGTCCTTCTTAATCAATTACCCAATTGATTATTACCCAATTGATTAAAATCCTTCTTAATCAATTACCCAATTGATTAAGACCCTTCTTAATCAATTACCTAATTGATTAAGACCCTTTCTGTTCTCATGAGACAACAACCCAATCGATTGAGTCCAACCTAACTTGTGTTCACGGTCAACCCCTTTGACCAACATGGATTTCTCCTGCCTAGCTCTCAACTAGGACTTAACCTGATTCCCAACCAGGTCTGCCTAACCCTCGAGTTAGGTCTAGTCTCTTGGTAGACTTCTGTTGGATCGTGAAAAATCGATAGAGGGGGGGGGGGGTGAATATCGGAAATCGTTCTTTTTCGGAAAACTAAGAGTAAGTACACAGCGGAATTAAAAATACGAGACACATCACAAAGACACAGTGGTTTTTACTTGGTTAGGAGCCTGTGTCGACTCCTACTCCAAGGCCCACGGTCGTTGACCGTTTACTATGGGCAATTCTATATTCGCGCAAATAGATTACAATAATTTCAATTACAGAGATAGTGCAATAAGATAATAATAAAATATTAAGCTCTTCGTTACCGACGTCCGGAGTGTGTCGACTATTTTCGGGGCAGCGGGACGTCGTCGGCTCGAGGTGAAGCATTTCTGGAGCGAAGCACGAGCGTAGGAGAGCTTTGAGGCGTTGAGAGAATTGATGTTGGAAGCCTGGGGTCGAGGGCCCTTTATATAGGGCTAGGGGGCGCCCGGGACGTCGGGGGCGCCCCCCACGTGGCTTTTGATCCGCACAAACCTCGGTCGCGTCTGATCCTCTGGATCCGCTTTGACCGGGGCGCCCGAGTCGTTCGGGGTGCCCGTATTGACCGGGTCAAAACCTCATCTCTTGGCTTCGAAGGCTTCTGGTTCGATGTATGCGCATGGGGGCGCCCGCAGCGCAGGGGCGCTCGGGAGCAGCGGAGGCGGCCGGGTGCACGGGGGCACCCGGCCCAGTGTGTATTCGAACCATTATTCTTGTTACTTGTTTTTATGGCCCTTGGGGGCGCCCGGGACGCTCCGGGCGCCCTACTCAGTAACTGCCTCTCTCCTTTGAGGCTTTCTGAGCTGCAGACACACGTTCCTTCGGTCCTGCATCCAGGGTTAGTCCAAAACACAATAACATAATAATTTATTAGATTTATACAGCCTTAGCTGTCTTGGTTCTGACTTTGGTCTCCAAAATGGAGCCCTAGGTCGAACCGACGCCTACTGTTTCCTCGACGGGGAACGCGTCCTCACCTACTCGTTTCGGGAGAATTTACCTGATGCCAACCGCTCCTTTGGTTGGACTTTTGCCTGACGGTCCTTTGTCAGGTCTTGGATACTGGCAGTCCTTCGCCAGTTGCCTAGCAGTCCTTCGCTAGGGCTTTAAGACTGGCAATCCTTCGCCAGTTGCCTAGCAGTCCTTTGCTAGGGCTTTAATACTGGCAGTCCTTCGCCAGTTGCCTAGCAGTCCTTCGCTAGGGCTTGGATACTACACACTTAAAATAACTTGTTAGAAAACAAGTAAGACTTAACTTTTAACCTATGTTGCCATTATCAAAACACAGGTTAGACTTTGGTGCCTTCTGCACTAACAATCTCCCCCTTTTTGATTTATGGCAACCCTAGTTCAAAATGTTAAGTTTAATAAAAAAATTAAAGTTTTGTTCCCTCCCCCTGGAAGGAATCTCCCTCTAGATGTTTCAAAAATTGGTGGGGTAAAAAAACTTGCAATCCTTCGCCAGTTGCCTAGCAGTCCTTTGTTATGGCAACCCTAGTTCAAAAAGTTAAGTTTAATAAAAAAAATTAAAGTTTTGTTCCCTCCCCCTGGAAGGAATCTCCCCCTAGATGTTTTAAAAATTGGTGGGGTAAAAAAACTTGCACTTAGGTACTTTTTAAAAAAATATATAGGAAATTTTTGAAACATGATCTTTGAGTACTTAAAAAGTTTGAGGCTTTTAAGTTTCAAGGTACTCAAAGGTTTTGAAAGTGTTAGCTTAAAAAAAACTTAGTTAACTTTGAAAGCTTAAGTATCTTTCAAAAAGTTAAACTTTTGAATACAAGTTTTGAAAGCTTAAGTATTTTTCAAAAAGTTAAACTTTTGAATACAAGTTTTGAAAGCTTAAGTATTTTTCAACAAGTTAAACTTTTGAATACAAGTTTTGAAAGCTTAAGTATTTTTCAAAAAGTTAAACTTTTGAATACTTTTTGAATAAAGGATGGAGTTAAGAAAATTTTGAAAAGAAATTTTACTTAAGAAAATTTTGAAAAGAAATTTTACTTAAGAAAATTTGAAAAGAAATTTTACTCTCTCCTTTCCTATCTCTCCCCCTTTGCCATATATCAAAACAAATAAATACAGCATAAATCAATCAAAAAGTAAAATTTTTGCTGTACTGAATCAATTCATCATTAAATTTACACTAAATCAATCAATTCTCTGTAGGGGCCTGTCTAACCCAATTAGCTACTTACTAACTGTTATAAACAGTAGTTTTTGCTAGGGTTAGTCAAGCTAAGTAGTTTTTGCTAGGGTTAGCTACTTACTTAACTTGATTGCTATGTAAGTTGTATTTAGTGCCCCAATTTCTGCAGATGCACTGACTTAAAGCATCTTGAATTGAGGCAAAGACCTAAGCATCTCAACCCTTTCTAGGTTATCAATCAAAAGTACCCTAAGGTGCTTGTGAGATGCTGGCTTCTACGTCTATAGGTGCATGCAGTTCTAGGGTTAAAGCCTAAGCTAAGTCCATTTTCGAAAAGCCCTAGTTTTGAAAGGGGTAGGTTTAAAATAAATATAAAACTAAGTCGAAAAGGATTTTAAAATTGATTTTTGAAATAAATAAAGCTAAGTTGAAAATGAAAACTGGTTTTGAAATTTAAATAAAACAGTTTTTTTTAAATTCTAATTTTAGAAAACTTATTTTTGAAATCAAGTAGAGTAAAAACAATTGAGTTAAACTATTCTATTGAACACAATCCTAACTAGTGAGTATGAGCTAGTCAACATAAAGTAAAGTAGGTACTCAAGGTTCAACACAGTCATATAGTCAAACACAAGTCAACCCTACTAAGTAGGGATAGTCAAATAGGTACAATACTAGGTGAATCTAAGACGAAGGACCGGGATGATCGGAGGAGCCTGGCTGCCAGGATCGAAATAGGGTCATCATCTCATGATACTCTGCCTCTCTGGCCTCCCTCTCAGCTCGAAGTGTGCTCATGTAGTTGTTGTAGTAGCCCAGATTTGTTTCCATTTCTTCAGCGTGATTGGCCTCCACTTCCTCTCGGAGGCTATGTACACGGGTCTCTAGCTGAGTCACTCGGTCGTAAAGTGTCGGTCGAGCGGGCTCATCTATGTGCGCTCGAGCTGCTGCTGCTATATCTCCGACGTCGACTTCAACCTCCTCGTCTGAGTCGACTGGTGCTCCGGCTTGCTGTCGTCGCCAACTAAGAACCCCGATGGCCGACACCTCTAGACCCGCTAAGGAGAAGTTCCTAAATCCGATTTCATCAAAGTCGGTCATAGTGGTGATTTCACCCAAGGTTATGTCACGACCGTGGTGATGAAGGAGGGACGTGATGATATGGCAGTATGGTGTGCGTACTCGTCCCTGGGTCGTGACTCTGGATGCATGCAGAATGGTATGGAACATATGGAGTCCAATGTCTATGTCAAGGTGGTGGACCAGGGCATAAAGAAGGAAAGCATGAAAGGGTCTCATAGTCCCTAGGTCTCGGGTAGAGAGTGGTAGGATACAGCGGACCAGAACTCTATACAAGGCATAGTTCTGGGCCTGAAGTTCAACAGCTAGGAAGCGTCTGTTTGCGGGGAGGTCTGCCCTAAAGAAATAGGAGTGAATGGTATCTAGGGTAATATCTGAGTAGGGGGGATCAAATGGGGGGTTCCTAGGAGGATAACAGCAGAATATGGACTGTGAGGGTTGCAGTCCTAGGAAACGGTTTAATAGAGTAGGGGTGATGGTTAAGGGGATCCCTTGGACAGTGGTGTGAAACATAAGATTATCTTGTCGAATAATATTATTGTAAAATTCTGCACATAGGGTTTCATTTATGGTATGTGTGCAGAAGACAAGAATATCCAATTGATAGAAATTGATGATGTTCATGGTGACAGGGCATGATTGGGTAAAAAAATGCCTATTGAGATAGCTCGTTTTAATAGGCTTGTAGACTGTTTGTGTGAACCTATTGCATAACTCTAGATTAGGAAATCTAGGATCGGGACTAGGTTGGGCACCGGGGTTGGCCGGGTTCGGTCGGCGTCTTTGAAGTTAAAGAAGTTAAAGAATGAATAAAGATATTGCATGGAATAAATTTAAATGCAATAAAATTACTAATCATACCGGACGGCACGAGGAGGCATAGTTGAGGGAGAGGACTTGCAAGGTCTTCTTGAAGAGTAAGAAGTGGAGAAGAGGGTTGGTTATGGTGTGGGAAGTGAAGGAGTTTCGGGTGCCTTTTATAGGTAATTTCATGGGGGCGCCCAGGAGCTTCCGGGCGCCCTGGTCAGGGCTGCTGCCAAAGGCAGTTTAAAGGACTGGTTGGGGGTGCCCGGGACAGCCCGGGCGCCCTCAACAGGTTGCTTTTGCAGATTTGACAGCATTGAAGGTGATGGGGGCGCTTGCGTGGTTTCGGGCGCCCTGGTCAAGGGCTAGACAGCTTTTCTGTCTCGAGGAACGAAAAAGCAAGGGGGGGGGGCGCCCGTGTGGTCCCGGGCGCCCTTCTCAAGGGTATGTAGAGACAAAAATTTGTCTTGTCATTGTTTAACTATGGTTTAATCAATTTGACCATGGTTGGGATTGATTTTGACTGTTTTGACCATAGTTTGGCAAGGTTGGACTGTGTTGACCAAGGTTGTCCATGGTTTGACCATGTTGACCAAGGTTGGATTGTGTTGACCAAGGTTTGACAAATGCAAATTATCCAAAAATTACTTGAGTCTTAATTCTACTGTCTCACTTAAATCTAGGGTTTTCAATCACGTTAACCTTATAGGTTTCGTGAGACAGGTTTAGATTAGAAAAACTATTTTGAAAAATTTTGATTAAGTTTGAAAACTTAATTAATTTTGAAAAAAAAATTTAAAAGAAGTTTAAATCTACAAATAACTGAATTTTTGTGCTAGATTCGAATTTGACAAAAATAATTTGAATTTGAATTTCAGAAATTGGCTTCCAGGTCTTAGCGAGGCACTAGGCCTTCTTTGGCCGTAGCCTTATGGGATCATCCACCCTTTCCTTGACAAAGCCTTTTAATGAAATTTCATTTTCAAAATTATTATTTGAAAAATTTCTGGTCTAACTAGTTTGAGTTTTGGATCGGTAGCTTCGGCTAGTTTCACCAGTCTAAAGAGACCAAGTGAACTTGATCTTATTAGAATTGGTTTCCCTAACGTACTATCATCTCACCTCTACCCAATACTATGTTGTCAAATTTCAGCTAAGTTTGTTTAGTCCTTAAACTAACCTAAGTCTAAGCATGGTAAATTGTAGAAATTAAATAGACAATCAAACAAGCAGTTTCAATCAAGAAATACAAGTTTATCTAATAATGAAAATAGTTTTCAGTTTGGCTCCCCCTGGACTAAAGCTACGGTGATGATTAGGCAAGATGTGAATCTTGTCCTTGGGGATCCAATACTGATTTGATCCAGTTGGTTTGTTCAGGCATAGTTTAGGTACCCATGCCTGAATTTTGCCTCTGGACTGATTCAGTACAGCCAAATACGATCTTTGTCGGGATTTGGTTCGGTAGCCAAGTCCAGATCGATTTAGAACGGACTTCTGTTTCCCAAGAATCATGTCAAGATTTTTGGAACCAGAAGTGAATCGTTCTAGGGCTGATCTAAGATCCTTAACCTGAGTTTTCAGGGAGGAGTTTTCCTTTTCAAGTTTTTCAACTTGAGTGGGAGTTCCTTCCTGAACCTCCTCGGTTGAGGGTTTAGAGTCAGCTCCCTCTTTCAGGAGTTTTACTTCCTGTCGGAGGGATTCGACCCGGAGTTTGGCTTTTGCCAAATCACGAGAAAGAAAAGAAATCAATTCAGTTAACTGTAATCTATTAAAACCAGTTACCTTAATTTCTCCGTCTTCTGTGAAGGTCAGCTCGCCGTCCTCTTGTTCTGATTCTGACTTGGTTTCGACTGAGGCGGTCAGAGCTAGGAGATTGGACTGGGGTGCCTCTGTCTCTTCTTCTGAGGAAGACTCGTCCCAGGTTGCTTGGAGCGCCTTCTTTCTTCTCGTTTTCTTGGACTCTTTCAGATTTGAACACTCTGTCTTGTAGTGGCCCTTCTTCTTGCACTCGTAGCAGGTTACATTAGGCTTGTTCGTGGGTTCAACTGGTTCGTCTTTTCTTCGGCCGGTTTTTCGTTTCTTGGTTCGGTTCTTCAGCTCTTTGTAGTAGCTTCGAGCGAGCCGGACCAGCTTAGTTTGATCTCCTTCTTCATCTTCTGAGTCTGAGTCAGACTCAGGTTCAGGTTCAGTTTTCTTCTTCGTTGTCTTTAGATTTTTACCTGCAATGAAAGCGATACCTTTTTCGACCGAATTGGTGTTAGTCTGTTCGTGCAGTTCTAGTTCAGAAAATAATTCATCTAGTTTTATTTTAGAAAGATCCCTGGATACCTTGTATGCATCTACCATAGATGCCCACAAGGTATTTCTTGGGAATGCGTTTAGAGCATACCTTATTAGGTCACGGTTTTCGACCTTATGACCTATTGCGTGAAGACCGTTCATTACCTCTTGGATTCGTGCGTGGAGCTGGGCTGCTGTTTCGTTGTCGGCCATCTTGATGGTGTAGAGCTTGTTCAGTAGCAGATCCCTTTTGCTGATCCTGGTGTCTGAAGTCCCTTCGTGCAGCTCGATCAGTTTCGTCCATAGCTCTTTTGTACTGTTGAAGGGGCCCACCCGGTTCAGCTCTTCCTTTGTCAGCCTGCATTGTAGGGTTTGCGTTGCTTTTGCGTCGGCTTCTATCTTGCGCTTTAGAGTGTTGTCCCACTCCGAGTAGCTTTGTCGAAGTCCTTCCGCATTTCGGGGGATCTCCAGACCGGACTGGATAATGATCCACATGTCCACCTGAGTTTTCAGGTGGACCTCCATGCGACTTTTCCAGTAGGAAAAGTCTTCTCCACTGAAGAGTGGAGGTCTAGCGGTGCTGAATCCCTCTTGCATAGACATTTGTTCTGTAAAAGGAAACTTACAAACAAAGGTGTCCCAAGACTTGGTCTTGGATTAGCAGTGTGGGATAAAGATAATTAAGAAAAAAAATAATTAAATTCGAAAAAAAATCTGAAAAAAAATTTCAATCTGGTGGTTGCACCAAGTTCGAATTCCCCGCTCTGATACCACTTGTTGGATCGTGAAAAACCGATAGAGGGGGGGTGAATATCGGAAATCGTTCTTTTTCGGAAAACTAAGAGTAAGTACACAGCGGAATTAAAAATACGAGACACAGCACAAAGACACAGTGGTTTTTACTTGGTTCGGAGCCTGTGTCGACTCCTACTCCAAGGCCCACGGTCGTTGACCGTTTACTATGGGCAATTCTATATTCGCGCAAATAGATTACAATAATTTCAATTACAGAGATAGTGCAATAAGATAATAATAAAATATTAAGCTCTTCGTTACCGACGTCCGGAGTGTGTCGACTATTTTCGGGGCAGCGGGACATCGTCGGCTCGAGGTGAAGCGTTTCTGGAGCGAAGCACGAGCGTAGGAGAGCTTTGAGGCGTTGAGAGAATTGATGTTGGAAGCCTGGGGTCGAGGGCCCTTTATATAGGGCTAGGGGGTGCCCGGGACGTCGGGGGCGCCCCCACGTGGCTTTTGATCCGCACAAACCTCGGTCGCGTCTGATCCTCTGGATCCGCTTTGACCGGGGCGCCCGAGTCGTTCGGGGCGCCCGTATTGACCGGGTCAAAACCTCATCTCTTGGCTTCGAAGGCTTCGGGTTCGATGTATGCGCATGGGGGCGCCCGCAGCGCAGTGGGCGCCCGGGAGCAGCGGGGGCGCCCGGGTGCACGGGGGCGCCCGGGTGCACGGGGGCGCCCGGGTGCACGGGGGCGCCCGGCCCAGTGTGTATTGAAACCATTATTCTTGTTACTTGTTTTTATGACCCTTGGGGGCGCCCGGGACGCTCCGGGCGCCCTACTCAGTAACTGCCTCTCTCCTTTGAGGCTTTCTGAGCTGCAGACACACGTTCCTTCGGTCCTGCATCCAGGGTTAGTCCAAAACACAATAACATAATAATTTATTAGATTTATACAGCCTTAGCTGTCTTGGTTCTGACTTTGGTCTCCAAAATAGAGCCCTAGGTCGAACCGACGCCTACTATTCCCTCGACGGGGAACGCGTCCTCACCTACTCCTCTCGGGAGAATTTACCTGATGCCAACCGCTCCTTTGGTTGGACTTTTGCCTGACGGTCCTTTGTCAGGTCTTGGATACTGGCAGTCCTTCGCCAGTTGCCTAGCAGTCCTTCGCTAGGGCTTTAAGACTGGCAATCCTTCGCCAGTTGCCTAGCAGTCCTTTGCTAGGGCTTTAATACTGGCAGTCCTTCGCCAGTTGCCTAGCAGTCCTTCGCTAGGGCTTGGATACTGCACACTTAAAATAACTTGTTAGAAAACAAGTAAGACTTAACTTTTGACCTATGTTGCCATTATCAAAACACAGGTTAGACTTTGGTGCCTTCTGCACCAACAACTTCCACCTTGCCAGCGTGCGATCTCCTCGATCCACCTGGACTTTACCTAGTCCCACTAGGTGTGCTTAGTTCCACTAGGTCTTTTTCCATGCCAGCGTGCAATCTCCCCGATCCACCTGGACTTTACCTAGTCCCACTAGGTGTGCCTAGTCCCACTAGGTCTTCTTCCATGCCAGCGTGCGATTTCTCCGATCCACCTAGACTTCACCTAGTCAAGTCTCCAGTCAACCTTGACCCACTTGACATCATACGACATTCAAACATCATTATCAAACATCGAAACATCCAAACTTAAGCTCACCAAGCTTACCAGACTCAAACTCACTCGAGCCTAGTCAAACTAGGTCAACCTTGACCTAACCAAGATTGCACCAACAATCTCCCCCTTTTTTATGTTTGACAATATGTTTGAGAAAGACTAATCCCTATTAGCCTTTCAATCTCTCCCCCTTTGACACACATCAAAAACACTCCCCGAGAGTCTATGTGATCAAAGGCATGCCCAATGAAAGTCTCATACCTTCCATTTGAACCCATGGTCATCCTTGAGCATTTATCATAATGAAGATTTTCAATCTTCATTCTGTCACTTATCCCAAAAATAAAAATTCAAACTCATGCTTTTAAGGAAGACCTCCCCCTCAAAACATGCTCTAACCCTCCATCATTGCACCAACAATGATGTTTGAGTTCCTAAAACTTTAGAAAATCTCAACTCGAGGTTATGAGATTTTGAGATTCAAAACTTGAATCAAAACCTCTCCTTAACCCTATAGTTTTCACCAAAAGTATCCCTCTTTTGATTTCACAATGAAATTTACCCAAATATACTTATGAAAGTAATTCAAGGGTCTCGGGATTGTTAGGTTACTCAAAAATGGGTTATTAGACTGAAAACAGACAGTTTCAGTCTCACCAATCGATTGGTGTTGGGAACCAATTGATTAGGCTATGCCTTAATCGATCAACTGATCGATTACAATTGCCTTTAATCGATCAACGGATCGATTGAGGTTTCTGATTTCTGAAAACAATTTCAGCTCGAATTTCAGAAACCCCTAAATAATTCTACAAAATTCGAAAAATCCTAAAATTTTGTGTAGACATTATTTATGACATATACTATCATGGAAAAATAGTTTTCTATGAAAATAACCTTCATTTCCAAAAATTAACACAAAATTGGAAACCATTGAAATACTTCAATGTTTCACATTGTTTTGTATCCATTGCATCAATGATGAGTGCTATCAAAAGATAGTCTTCACCAAGGTTTTCCGTAATAGTTTTGAAATGTTTTTCAAAAATAATATCCAACCATGTTCTTTGGGATAAATGCACATGACTTGTACATTAGCTTTCCCAATAATTGGAGTTCATTTATATTCATGTTTTGATGAACCTAAAACTCAATTAAATGCACTTTATCAACACCTTGAGTTTTGTTCATCTTCCTAACACCTCACTTGTATCTAGTGTGTCTCCAAACACATACAAGTCAACTTATGGTTTTAGTGAGATGTGAAAGTCATGTTCTCCCTAAACTAAGGGTTCATGCATTTCTATCTAGACATTATAAACTTTGATCATTCACCTAGGATGTCAATTAATGTCAATGTCCTTAATTTCAATAAAAATTGACTTAATGCATGATAATGACTATGACATGCATCATATAAGAATTTAATTAATATTATAACTAGATGATGCATGTATGACATGACGTGTAACATTTTCATAATAAAACATGAATGATGGATTATGATGTCATGGCATGTGATAGGGCATACAAAACATAGCATAGTAGCACAAAAGAGAATACCTAGATTTCCTATCTAAGTATCAATAACTCATCGCTAAGCCATTGATAATCCTAGCTTTAATTTGCCCCTAATTTCCAAGATAATGCCAAAACTCCCCAACTTGGCCTATCTTTGGATTCTAACCTAGTGGTGCCAACTTTATTGAGTTCAATTTTTTCAAGACTATAGTTTGGCACAAATTTTACTCCTCCTAGAGTAAACAATTTACTTCTTTATTTTCAAAGAATAGTAATTCCTTGAAAATGTCCCCAAAGTGCCAACTTCATCAAGGTTAGGTTAACTACCCTTCTCATTTGAGTTGACACTCCCTAGACCTATCTAGGGTGTTGCAAACACACTCTTTGGAACCCAAAATCTATTGGTGTTCCTTGAGTATTCTAGGTATTCACTAGGGATAACTTCCCTTGATACCTTCCTAATGACTCTTCTAGGCTTCTCCGAAGCCTTAGTCATGTTAGTCTTGTCTTGGTCAACTCTAGGGATGGCTTCCCTTGTGGCATTGACTTAACTCCTTGACCTAGATTGAGTTCCATACCTATATGAAACTCTATGATAGGATGGACCATCATCCTTGGTTTTAGGTTTGTACCCCAAACCTTTCTTGCTCCTAGAGGATCCTTGATTTTCTAAATCTAGGTTTTGAATTTTTGACCCCTTAAATAGATTTTCTATTTTCTTAAAGGATTTTTTCCATTTTATCAAGTTTTGACCTCAAAACTTGATTTTCAACCATTACCACATCAAGGCTTAGTCTTCTAGGATTGCCTTGGTGATTTTTCTTTTTGGCCTTGTTTTGGGTAGGTCTACGCTTAAATGATCTAAACTCTTCCCTATCCTTAGATGTGGTAGACCTAGCATGGAAAGCTCTATAGTTTTCCTTAGGTTTTTCATGCCTCCTATTTTCATGATAAATAGCATTAAAATGATAATAATTTTTTCTAGCATGCATATTATCATGATTTAAATAAGTATCATTACCTAATGGTACCTTAGTCTTGACTTTGGAGGCTTCCCCTTGATTTGAGCTCCTCCTTTTTGCCTTAGTCAGATCCTTCCCCTTTGGACATTGATTTCGATAATGTCCCTTTTGCTTGCATGAGAAGCACACAATGTGCTTCTTATTCTTCCGTACAATGGGGCTGACCTCCTTTGGCTTCTCCTTGGTCTTGGGTGTCACCAACACCTTCTTCTTGACTAATTTTGGACACTTATTCTTATAGTGCCCTTTTTCCCTACACTCAAAGCAAATAATATGATCTTTATTTTTACAAATTGAAATTTTTATACCTTTGCTTGTAGGGGTGACACTTCCTTCCTCTTCATTGACATTGGAAAATGATGTTGAAACCTCTTCTTGTTCCGGCGTTAATGTCAAATTTTGCTCCTCTTCAATTCTTGAAGTAGAAGCTTCTTGAATTTCCTCCTCGGATGTTGAGCATCTCTCAATTTCCGAATTTTCTTTCTCAGATGAATCTCCCTCTTCGGATTTGTCTCGATTTGATACAGTAGAAGGATCTTCATGAAGCTTTGCCAATTTGTTCCAAAGCTCTTTGGCATCTTGAAATTCTCTAATTTTGTTCAAGACGGTGCTTGGCAATAGATTGACCAATAATTTGGTCACTTTGTCATTGGCTTCGCATCTCTTGATTTGCTCCTCATTCCATTTGCTTTTCTTGAGGAGCTTTCCTTTGGTGCTTGTTGGAGCTTCAAAACCCTCCATTAGAGCAAACCATTGCTCTATCTCCATCATGAAGTAATTTTCAATCTTTGAATTCCAAAGATCGAAATTTGCCTTGTCGAATGGTGGAGGTGCCCGAGTGTCGTAGCCGAACTCCATTTTTGAAGTTGAACCCTCTTGATGATGACTTCTTGAAATTAGGGTTTCTTCCAACTTCTTCTTCTTCCTCTAGCTCTTGCCCTCTTGGCGATGAGTCCAAAGCAGAGCAACCTTGCTCTGATACCACTTGTTAGGACCGGTAGGAGAGCTAGAGGGGGGGTGATTAGCTTCGATTTGCTCCGTGATGATTTGTTTCGACGGAAGACTCGAGTAAACGCTAACACTTTGGATTTACTTAGTATCTACCTCCTTGAGGTGACTAATCCAAGGATCCGCTCTCCTCAATCATACACTATGAAAGATCTCCTTCTTGAGGTGGAGAAACCTCTTACAAGCTTTCAAGAAGAAACAACAAGATCACAAAGCAAAATACAAATTGAATCTTACAAGATTTACACAAATGAGTCCTCTTGCCTTTCTTGCTTTCTTCAAGCTTGAAATTGCCTCTAGAACCTTGGAAATGCAGCTGCAATATCCTCCAAGACATCCCGTGAAATGGCACTAAAGAAGGAGAAGAAGGAGAGAAGAGTTGCCGCTTCAACCTGCGTGAAAAGCCCTATATACTCGATGCTTTGGGTTTCCCAATCGATTACCCAATCGATTACCACGTCAGATCTAGCCATTCAACGGCTATTTTTCGAACATTAATCGATTAGCCAATTGATTAAGACTGCCCTTAATCGATTGACCAATCGATTAAGGGAAGGTTGAATCGATTACCCAATCGATTCAGCCACCTTCTGTTCTCGCAACAAAACTCTCTTAATCGATTACCCAATCGATTACGGTCCTTCTTAATCAATTACCCAATTGATTAAGATCCTTTCTGTTCTCGCAACAAAACTCTCTTAATCGATTACCCAATTGATTACGGTCCTTCTTAATCAATTACCCAATTGATTAAGACCCTTCTTAATCAATTACCCAATTGATTAAGATTCTTTCTGTTCTCGCGAGACAACAACCCAATCGATCTCCCAATCGATTGAGTCCAACCTAACTTGTGTTCACGGTCAACCCCTTTGACCAACCTGGATTTCTCCTGCCTAGCTCTCAACTAGGACTTAACCTGATTCCCAACCAGGTCTGCCTAACCCTCGAGTTAGGTCTAGTCTCTTGGTAGACTTCCACCTTGCCAGCGTACGATCTCCCCGATCCACCTGGACTTTACCTAGTCCCACTAGGTGTGCCTAGTTCCACTAGGTCTTTTTCCATGCCAGCGTGCGATCTCCCCGATCCACCTAGACTTCACCTAGTCAAGTCTCCAGTCAACCTTGACCCACTTGACATCATACGACATTCAAACATCATTATCAAACATCGAAACATCCAAACTTAAGCTCACCAAGCTTACCAGACTCAAACTCATCCGAGCCTAGTCAAACTAGGTCAACCTTGACCTAACCAAGATTGCACCAACATTAACGACATACCTTCTGCCATACGATGAGAATACAAATGTTGTTTCAAATCCAGTTTTCTCGTAAAACTTTTTGTCATGCACAACTACTCTAATTTTAACCATAGTGCAGCAACGGATTTCTCCTTCAAAACATCCTGTAAAATCTCATTCGATGGGTGAAGGTAGATCTGAGATAGGGCTTTTCGATCCTTATGTTCCTTTTCCTCTTTTGGCCATGTCGAGGGCATGTTGTCTATCCCGAACAGTGCGTCGTCCAAGACCAGATGCATTAGCACCGCTCGCATCTTAACCTGCCATAACGTAAACATGGTGTTGCGATCCAAAAGTGGAATATCATACTTCATGCTTGCTGTTGTCATTAATCCCGGTTGAAATCCACAAAATCAAAACCAACTTGGCTCTGATACCACTTGAAACGAGATTAGCATAAAAAATGACAACAAGAACAATAGAGAACACACACAAGATTTACGTGGACAACCCTTTATGGGAAAAAAATCTCGGGCAGAAGAGGAAAAATCACTATGAACGATAGAATACAAAGTCGGCGACTCTGATAAAGTAAAGAGAAGTAGAGAGAAAAGAGAGGTAGAGAGAAAGAAAGAAGAGGTAACAAATTAACTTTCTTGATTAAAAAAATTTATCCATGAGATACACAATTTATAGATATCTTAGAATACTTAGTCAAATGTAAAATTAATAACAAAACAATTAATTAACAGATTTATAAAGAATCTGTTAATTAACATATTAATAAGAAAAATATCTAATAATAAATTTACTAAGGAAACTGTTAATTAACAGATTCATTAAGAAACTGTCAATTAACAAATTACTAAAAAAATATCTAATAATATTTGACTTGGTCAATTTATTCTCTTTTATATCGCATCGCGATCTTTTTGGCCTGGATCAAACTGAATTCGGGTCACCAAATTCTAACAAAACTAGTTTATATTTCCTAAGCCTTGAGAATAAGAGTTAATAATGAAAAGGCATACAGAGGTATTAAAGGCTCATTAACATCTTCAAGTTCCAAAATGATCATCAAGAATACCAAAAACATAGATTGACTTTTTCTAATTCCCGAGCAATATATCCTTCTTGAGCAATTTTTTTCGAGTAATATGTTTTTCCCACATGCAATATATCATTCCTGAGAAATATGTCTTTCCCGCGTGCAATATATCCTTTCCGAATAATCTTTCCCGAGTAACAGTTTCAGTCTAATGAGCTTCAACTAAAATGGTCATAACTTTATGTAGAAATATTATTTTCAGTATTTTTTTTTGCTAGAAACTAGACATCCATGACTTTCCAATCATATATGGTTTGCCTTATGATTTGTTCCCAATAACAATAGATCAATCTTTGAAGTTGACACAAAAATCAAATGGCTTCTTAATTTTTTTGTGTCATTACTAACTTGATACTGAAAAGTGTAGGACGAGTAGGAGATAACACAAGACTCACTCAACCCTCACCACTCTAAAAATTTCACCAAGAGTTTAGAGAGATAACCAAGAAGATAAATCTTCTAACAAGCTTAAAAACTCAAATATATTTCAATCTCAAAATAAAATCTATGTCTAACAATATAAAATAGAGCCTTTATATGTGAGACTTGGAACAACCCTTCAATATGAGTCAAAATGTATTAAATGCGTTTATATTTTCTAAGGTCTCATTAAAGTAGGTTTATATTTCTAAGTCTGAGTAAAAGTTAATAATGAAAAAGTGTACAAAGGTATTAAAGGCTCATCAACCTCTTTAAGTTCTAAGAAGACTATTAAGAATACCCAAAACGTAAATTGACTCTTTCCAATTCCCGAGCAATCTTTCCTGAGTAATATATCCTTAGTGTTGTAAATGAGCTGAGTCAAACTTTGGGGTGTTCAAGCTTGTTTGATAAGGTAACCGAGCCGAGCCGAGCTTAAAATAACCAAGCTTTTGAAATGTTTGTTCAAGCTTGACTTGGTTTATTTTTTATGGGCTTATGCTTATTTGAAGCTTGGCTTGAATTTGACTTGTTTAGATGTTATCAAGCTATTAATTCAAGTTTGACATGAGCTTAGCTTGAGCTTGATTTGAGCTTAGTTCATTTAAATATTATCGAGCTCTCAATTCAAACTTGTTTGTTTGTTTGAAACTTTTGCTTAATTATTTGTTTATTTTATTTTTTTATTTAACATATTGATAAAAATTTTATTAATGAACATGGTTCATGAATATTATTCACGAACGTTGTTTGTGAATATTATTCACGAACGTTGTTTGTGAATATTATTCACGAACATTATTTACGAATATTAATAAGTCGAACACATGCGTGTTCAAGCGTGCTTGTTTAGGTTAACGAGCTGTTCAAGCTTGTTTATTTACTTGATCTTGTGTATATTGAACTAACATAAACAAGTTTTTATCAAGCCGAACACCTAATTTGTTCACAAACATTTGATTTATTTACAATTCTATATATCCTTCTTGAGCCATCTTTCTTGAACCATATATCATTCCCAAGTAATATTTTCAACTCAATAGACTTCAACTAAAATGATCATTACTTTACTTAGGAATATTATTTTTGAGCACAATTATTTTTTTTTGTTGTTGGAAAGCAGACTTCCGTGGCTTTCCAACAACAACAGATTACTTGTTGAAGTCAGAGTCATCTCAAGGTTACTTGAGGCCTTGGCAGTAAAAAAAATTATTAGGCCTTTAATATTTGATAATGGTGAGTTTAGTTTTTTTTAAATAAAATATTAATTTTTAAAAATATATTTTTATATAAAATTTAATTTCTAGATTTTTTTTAGATGAAAAAATATTAATTAAAATTTTATATTCAAGTTTTAATCAAATTTTTTTTCAATTGATAAAATTACTAAATTATTTAATCTTTTAGTAAAAATTCAATTAGTTTTTACATTTAAGTTTTCAATTATATTATTTTCTGAGTTTTTATTTTGAATATTAGTAATAAATCTATCAAGTATACCTTTTTGAAATTGAATAAACTCTACTATTTTTCTTTTTTTCATACTTTTTGTATATCCAAAATTATATTCAAATAATAATAATAATAAAATATAAATCTCTACAATTTTATCAAAATAAAAATATTTAAAATTAAAGAAAAAACCTGATTTATACTGTGTAATTTCAATTTGATGATATTTCAAAGTTCGATTATTACCTTCACAAATATAATAAAAATAAATAAATATCAAATTTTATAATAATTTGATATTTAAAAAGACTAGTATTCTACTTTGCATTTGTATAGATAAATTAAAATTCTTAATTCATGTTTTTATTTCTTATAGAGGAAAAAGAAAAGAACAAGAAAAAATATTACCGATGAAGAAAAAGGACGCTTTGTCTTTCTTTAAGAATATTACCAGAGGGTCCGAGGAAGGAGATCAGGAAAAAGATGCAGTAGAATGAGATTAGTACATAACCATTGATCGATTAGGGTTGTGTACTAACTGGAGTTGTCAAAGGAATTTTCATTAGATGATTAAACTGTTTTTAAAATAGCTTTGTTGGTGAAAACGTTACATTTGCACAGTCTTTTGTGAGCATTCACAATAAGAACTTGAACACATCTTATGAAGTATAAACAGATCAAAAGAAACAGAGCAACGCTGGCATTTTCTCTTCAAAAGATCTTGAACACATATTATGAATGCACAAAAAATAGACTTGAAAGATTTGTCCCAGAGCAAAGATGACATTTTCTTATCGTTTTGAAGAGAAGAACCCGGCATCTATCTGTTTTTGAACAGGTGCAGTCACGATTGAAATATGTTGGGGTTGCAAGTTACAAATATAGTCTCACATTTAAATACATGGGAAAAAATCATAGGCTTATAAGGAATAATGATATGTCCATTGGCATAAGGCCTCTTGGGAGAGCCTAAGAGCAAAACCATGAGGGCTTAGGCCTAAAGTGGACAATATCATGTCATTGTGGAGATATCTAAATTCCTTTTAGTCCTAACAATTGATATCAGAGTGAGGTCGCTCTTCATGATCCAGATCGAACATGTGGGTTAAGCCTTAAATAAAGGATGTGTGAGCTCCCGTGTCTTGATCAAGAGGACCAAACACTAGGCAAAAAAGTCCTAGTTGCGACTAGACAGTGAAGTCCTAGTAGGTCGGGTGGACCAAGGGGCAAAAAGTCCTGATAGGTTGAGGATCAGACATCAAAACGAAAAGAGTTTCCGCTTGTGGGGGGCATGTGGTACTTTGTTTGAGGGGGGATTGTTGGGGTTGCAGGTTGCAAGTTGCAAACATAGTCCCACATCTAAACACATGGGAAAAGATCATAGGCTTATAAGGAATAATGATATGTCCATTGGCATGGGGCCTCTTGGGAGAGCCTAAGAGCAAAACCATGAGGGCTTAGGCCTAAAGTGCACAATATCATGTCATTGTGGAGATATCTAAATTCCTTTTGGTCCTAACAATTGGTATCAGAGCGAGGTCGCTCTTCATGATCCAGATCGAACATGTGGGTTAAGCCTTAAATAAAGGATGTATGAGCTCCTGTGTCTTGATCAAGAGGACCAAACACTAGGCAGAGAAGTCCTAGTTGCGACTAGGCAGTGAAGTCCTAGTAGGTCGGGTGGACCAAGGGGCAAAAAGTCGTGATAGGTTGAGGATCAGACATCAAAACGGAAAGGGTTTCCGCTTGTGGGGGCATGTGGTACTTTGTTTGAGGGGGGATTGTTGGGGTTGCAAGTTGCAAACATAGTCCCACATCTAAACACATGGGAAAAGATCATAGGCTTATAAGGAATAATGATATCTCCATTGGCATGAGGCCTTTTGGGAGAGCCTAAGAGCAAAACCATGAGGATGAGGCCTTTTGGGAGAGCCTAAGAGCAAAACCAGGAGGGCTTAGGCCTAAAGTGGACAATATCATGTCATTGTGGAGATATCTAAATTTTTTTTGATCCTAACAATTGGTATCATGATCCAGATCGAACCATGT
This sequence comes from Boesenbergia rotunda, assembly GCA_024364735.1. NCBI lineage: Eukaryota > Viridiplantae > Streptophyta > Magnoliopsida > Zingiberales > Zingiberaceae > Boesenbergia > Boesenbergia rotunda. The sequence continues at coordinate 386,863 of JAGFNQ010002756.1, read as the reverse complement.
GGGTTAAGTGTTAAATAAAGGATGTGTGGGCTCCCGTGTCTTGATCAAGAGGACCAAACACCATGCAGAGTGCGGCTAGGCAGTGAAGTCCTAGTAGGTCGGGTGGACCAAGGGGCAAAAGGTCCTGATAGGTTGAGGATCAGATATTAAAACGGAAAGAGTTTCCGCTTGTGGGGGGCATGTGGTCCTTTGTTTGAGGGGGGGTTGTTGAGGTTGCAAGTTGCAAACATAGTCCCACATCTAAACACATGGGAAAAGATCATAGGCTTATAAGGAATAATGATATCTCCATTGGCATGAGGCCTTTTGGGAGAGCCCAAGAGCAAAACCATGAGGGCTTAGGCCCAAAGTGGACAATATCATGTTATTGTGGAGATATCTAATTTTTTTTGTCCTAACAATTGGTATCATAATCCAGATCGAACCATGTGGGTTAAGCCTTAATAAAAGATGTGTGGGCTCCCGTGTCTTGATCAAGAGGACCAAACACCAGGCAGAGAAGTCCTAGTTGCGGCTAGGCAGTGAAGTCCTAGTAGGTCGGGTGGATCAAGGGACAAAAAGTCCTGATAGATTGAGGATCAGACATCAAAACGGAAAGGGTTTCCACTTGTGGGGGCATGTGGTCCTTTATTTGAGGGGTGATTGTTGGGGTTGCAAGTTGTAAACATAGTCCCACATCTAAATACATGGGAAAAGATCATAGGTTTATAAGGAACAATGATATCTCCATTGGCATGAGGCCTTTTGGGAGAGCCCAAGAGCAAAACCATGAGGGCTTAGGCCCAAAGTGGACAATATCATGTCATTGTGGAGATATCTAATTTTTTTTGTCCTAACAATTGGTATCATGATCCAGATCGAACCATGTGGGTTAAGCCTTAAATAAAAGATGTGTGGGCTCCCGTGTCTTGATCAAGAGGACCAAACACCAGGCAGAGAAATCCTAGTTGCGGCTAGGCAGTGAAGTCCTAGTAGGTCGGGTGGATCAAGGGACAAAAAGTCCTGATAGATTGAGGATCAGACATCAAAACGGAAAGGGTTTCCGCTTGTGGGGGCATGTGGTCCTTTGTTTGAGGGGTGATTGTTGAGGTTGCAAGTTGTAAACATAGTCCCACATCTAAATACATGGGAAAAGATCATAGGTTTATAAGGAATAATGATATCTCCATTGGCATGAGGCCTTTTGGGAGAGCCCAAGAGTAAAACCATGAGGACTTAGGCCCAAAGTGGACAATATCATGTCATTATGGAGATATCTAAATTCTTTTTGGTTCTAACAAAATCCTTCATTCCAAAATGTTCACAAAGTACTCTTCCTTGGGAAATGATCTTGTCCTTGAGCAGAGATGAACAACGGGTCACCAATATTGAACAACACAACACTAATCCGTACTCATAGAATACTCGAAGCTGCACTAGATTGATCCTGAAAATGGAAGTCAAGGAGCACCAAAGAGGTCAGAAGCAAGGTTAGAGGGTCCTCGGCGTAGGTACTCCGATGCTCAAATCAGTCAATGTGGAGTGGAATACTGGAGTAAAAAAATATAAACTCAATATATCTGTACTGTGGGGGAGAGACCCCTATATATATACGCACCTCTGATGATCATCTATATATCGTCGAGGTGTCACATCAACTGTAACAGAGATATTATATATCAATGATTTTCTTATATGAGATCAATTAGCCGATGGACTAATCTGAGCATGTTAGTGTTTAAACTATTTGGCCACTAAGCAGCTGAGTATTTGGCTTGCAGACTTACCGAGCGGCTGACCTTGTCAGGGAAGCATATCAGTTTTTAAGAAAGTGATAGGATGATGTCATTCTTATTTTATTAGTGTTTAATCAAATGTTGCGTATTAATGACCTTAATGGTGCTTACATGGATGCCTAATAAGGAAACCCCTAAGAGTGAGACTCAATCTGGCTCAATAAGATAACCGGATTATAATCCATTGGGTTATAGTACAGACGGTTGACTGAGCTCAAACTCAAGTAACTAAGATGGCCAAAGAAGGGAAGTCTGTCTGTCGATCGACCACGTGTTGATAGGCAAGCCTTGCTGATCTGATTGGTGCTTAGCCTTGTGGAGCCGATTCATGATGTTGTCGAGTTATACTGCTTGGATAAATAGGTCGTCGATTGCCCGTTTGAGGCGGCATACCGATCGGCCGTTTCGACTATCTGTTGATCGGCGAGAATCTAACTAATTTTCTTAGCTGATCATCCACAATTAGATGAGTCCTCCTGGACACAGGTTAAATTATTATTTGACTGTTCGACCAATCAATGAAGATTGTGTCATCCGTCCAACTAATTCATTACTCGATCGGTCGAATTAATCTATCTTATTAATATTTTATTATTCTTTTAACTTTTACTTTCATGTGTCTCTGAGTCGGCCATATCAATCATTTGATCGGGTGGGGTTGAAGACCCTGGGGAGTAAACCTGAATGATTCCGTTAATCATAAAACTGTCTGCAGTTGAATGGGCATGCACGCATTTTTAGTATCCATTCCTGCAGTTGACTCTCTCATACACCGTTGACTTCTAACAGTAGTTGTACGTATGCAATTTAATTATATATATCATGAAAAAAATAAAACAATCGTTTTCTAAGCATTAATTAGTGCGCCAACATGCAGCATGCATGCACTGTCTACACGCTGCACAATATTGATAAGACAATGATGAATCTCCGGGTTTTAATTTCGTTGTCTCTCCCATGGACTCCAGTTGGTCTGGTGTTAGCTACGTTGGGAGTAATTACGGTCGGCCTCCATTTAGAAACCCCAAAATTCTAAAGAATCAACATGTCTTCATATAATCAGTTAATTATATATATAAACATTAGTGATCATGTAGATAAGTAATCGGCCAAACACAGTGGAGTTAATTAAAGCAGATGGATTTGATGGGATTGTATATGTACGATAGAAGGCAGTACTCAGTGGCTGCCTCACTTCATCACATGGCAACTGCATGCCCATGTGAGAGCCTGCAGAGCATTTATATCGCATGAATCAATTCGATATATAGTTTAATTTGATTTGCATGGTTTGATCTGCGTGCATGATCCAGATGAACTAAGAGATAGATGACTTACGTGGTAGACTCGTCGAGTACGTACGCGCTATGCCCTCAGACACACATCACATGCTCGCCTTCATTGGCCAATGGTCCACCACTCATCATCACATTTATAGCTCACGTGATGCATGGTATCTACGTGCTGCACCCAGCTCGGACACGTGGAGTTTCTCTTTCACGTCGGAATAGATTTAGGTTAATTATCATGGATCCTGTCGTGAAGCGAGACGGAAATCTCAAAAATGAGATGATCTCTCAAGTACCACGAGCTCTACTGACCTGGCTATGACCTGCGATAAGATGATCGTTAGCAAATCCGTCAAGAATTTTTCCCGATCAGACCCTCCGACGGTCAAGTCAGTATCCGCAAGAAATATAATGGAGCAAAGAAAATGCAGGAGAGCAAAGTAGAATGCGATTGCGCATACCTGCGGAATGAAGAGGGGAGGGACTTATATAGTCGGGGGAGCTGACAACTCCTGTCTGTATCGACGAGATAGGGGTGTGGTGCTTGTCAGCTCGTAAGACATCACCTAGAGGTACTGCGACATGACGCGGGGTGCTCGGATGATACAACTGTACCGAGGCAGCGGGATAACCGCGAGGTGTGTCATAGATGGGTAAGGCGTGTATTACCCCGACGTCATGGTCGTACCCCGGATGCACTGATGTAGGGTGGCGTAGGGGAGAGCTGGTCCGGAGATCAGGTATCGACCGACGAGTTCGAGTGTTATGGACTGGGTCGAGTCATGTCCAGGGAGCGTGGGCCGCCATGCGTCCAACTGGGAGCTGAGAGACCTATGGTACGCTCTGAGTCGGAGGTTTGTTGAGTTATGTCTGTCTTGTCATGGTTCAGGTCTATTAGTTATCCGGTCGGTGGGGTGCTGAGGACTTAATTGTCCGACCCAACCCTGGGTCGGGAACACGGACTTGGGGGGACCGAATTAGGGGGTGCTCGAGCTCAGCCCGCCCGATCCCGATCGGAGTTGGTCGGTTAGTGTTTCGGGAGGGTTCCTGGCTCGAGAACCCCCCGGGAGAGGCCTTCGCCAGCCCTTTTGCTAGGTCTTCGTGGCGCCAGGCTGGTTGGCTGAGCTGGCCGAGCTACCCGTAAAAAAGGCCGGGATCAATCATCATTTGTCCTCTCATGTACTTAACTTGTGATCTCTGTTGTAATTTGGTGCCAACTTCTCTCCATCAGTACTTTAAGGGGTCGGGCTGGCCCTTAATTTCATCTCTTATAGAGCTCTCGTCAGAGACCTGCTCTTCTTCCAGGACTACACTTAGTTCACCACTTAATTTGGCCGAGATGTCCGGCAGAAGGTCCAGGATTTCAGAGGAAGAGATCAACGAGCACATTTCCAAGCTTCAGATTCTTCTTCCGGACAACTACCATCATCCTCGTCCAGGCTCAAGCAGAGTATGTACACAATGGCAAATGCAACTTGCGTATATGCACTTATTAATAATAATCAAGTACTGTAAATGAGAAGAATGCCATGAGAGACACTTTCAATATTTTTGATGCTGATGCAGGTTTCAGCAGCTACCCTCCTGAAAGAGACCTGCAACTACATCAAAAGCCTCCACAGGGAAGTCAACGACCTCAGCGGCCGGCTCTCTGAACTGATGGCGGCGACAGACTTCAACGGCGCCCAGGCAGAGGTCCTGCAGAGCATCTTCCGTTCCTGAAGAACCATAGTACTACTCAATTATTAATTAGGCCAGCGTCTAGCTAGCTAGCTACTAGCATAAGGTCGGTCTTCAACAGATTAACATCTTTTTACCGAGAAGATTGCAATATAGCTAGTAAAACTATTTAATGTAATAGCTAGTACTGGCTATATAATTATTAATGTTACAATTTCTTGGGGTCTCAGTCTTGCTCGATCGAGTTGCTTGGACTATATATAGACAGCCAGACAGAACACTACAATTTAGAATTAAGCAATTGATTAATAAAGTCAAGCTATTTTTCAAACAGCATAAGAATGTTGATGAAGTACTTCTAGATACATGCTAAAGAAAAGAATCATAAATTCAAACAGCATAAGATTGTCAACACCCAAAAGACGCAAGTATCATAAAAGAACACTGTTTCTTGGGATCCTAACTCAATTTGGTTTCTTGTGCAAGTCTCTAGCTAGGTTCGACTTGCAACTATTGTTTATCTACGTATATATCCACCATGCGATTCTATTCTATTCCTATCTTTTTTGAAGGTTCACGAAGCTAGCTGTGAGCTATAATTAAATCTTTAAGGTTTGTAAGCTTACAAACTCGAGAGAGACAAATAAATTGAGCCAACCAAATCTTTCACCAGATACGAATGTTGACGTCAAGGTGAGGACAAAATGCCCATGCATTGCAACTCTTTCTTAGTGGGTATTGTTAATAATATATTTCAAAAATAAATAATAAATAAAGATGAATTAGTGGATTGATAATATGACAAATAATAGATAAAGATGGAATTTGATTAGGATAAGTTTTATGGAAGTGTCTAGTTCAATGTATGTGGAGTGCTTATCTACTAAGCCTATGTCACGTCCCGAGGAGCTGCCTGTTCGATACCGACCGGACTGTCACTCCCTCGACTGACGGACAATTCAGAAACCTAACCATCACGACTACCTCAGCTTGCTTGTACCGCAGCCTATAGGGCGGGAACAAGCGACTGTATAAAGCGAGAACGAAAACAACGACAAAGCTGCGTACCGGTACGACTTACGACAAAACCAAAATAGAATCGAGCACTCCATGACACACAAAAGTACAACTATACTGTCGTAAAATGGACGACACAACGGAGCACAACATATGACAGCGGAAGTGAAAAGAAACAAAATGAATAAAAGAATAGGGTACCAACATGTACCACAACCAACACAGAACAACCGCGGAAATCGTCTCGGAGACACATGAACTGGGACAGGCTGCGGGGCAATCCAGACGATCATCCTGAAAAGAAAAAAAACAGAGCTAACGGGGTGAGTCCTAAGAACTCAGCGAATACAATCTAATATGCACAGGAAGAAATACTAGCAGTAAGTCACCGTCTATCTATCTATCACAATAATAAAGATAACTGCAGTAAAAAGGAAATACAGAGCTGAACCATAAGTACAAGTACATACCTACCTGCGTCGATCCAAACCTGGTAGTATGCATGTCAACCAAGTGCAGCAATCAAGTGCAACAAACACAACCAAGTGCAGAGATGCAGAGCATGCTCATGATGCAACATGGGTCACCCCTGACGCCAGTCGGTGTAGGTCGCGGAAGCACGCGAACCGAGTGGGCAGGGCTCTGACCTGGTCTTCCCTGCACGAACAGACGGTCTATGAGGTGATACACGCGAGACCGAATGGGTAGGGTCGAAGACCATAAACGTACCCCACCATCGGGTGGAGTAACGCTCTAAACGTCCCTCACTATCATCGGATAGGTAGGGGACCTGCTGCAGCGCCGGGTCCGCCAACGGGGCTGCACGACAGGTCATGTGGCAGGTCTGACGGCCCATCTCAACCACTAGGGGAGTCAAAGGTCGCCTACATATGCCCCTACACGAGTAGCAAGTACGACGGCCCATCTCAACCTCCAGGGAGTCAAAGGCCGTCCCCTATGCTACGTGCAACAATGATGCATGTCACTATCCCATGCATCATCCACTATCTATCCCTGCTGTCATCTACATGATATGCAGTAGTCCAGATAACCGGTATGCACCAATACCTAGATCCTAGCGTAAGGTATAAGATATGATGTCCGCAGATCCAATAAACACAATAGCATGAAACAGTAAACAGTAATCCCTCAGCAGATAACAAGTGCCGAAATATAGTACAGGAATAAAACTAACAAGTATCCCTACTACTATCATATCTAACTATGCATAGTAAAGGTACCCGCCTCGATATGAAGAAGCTCAGGCGTCAAGAACCCCGTCCAAAATAATAACCGCGACGAATGGATCAAATCAATGCCCTGCATAAAAATATAACTTAGCTAATTATACTATTATTAAATTAGCTAAGTTACATGCTAGCAAAACTAGAATCAATCCCTAATCATGATCTCGCTGCCACAAATCACCCAACCTCACTGGCACACGGTAAGCTCAAGAACAGGATGAAACCAGAACCTTAACAAAGCAGTAGAAATCTTTAATCCAAACTCAAATCATCCCATTCATGATCAAATTCAAACCAAAGACAATAAACCAAACTCAAATCATCCCATTCACCTAACAACAACACAAATCCAAAGATCCGAAGAACCTAGAAGAACTGAAACACCAACTTACACAAATCACAGCTCACGACATCCTCCAACCAGATCTAATCGATCACCAAACAAAACCATGTTAAAACAGAGCCATGAACAGGAATTAATCAGAATAACCAGAAACAATAACAACCCTAATCAAAGACCTAGGATTCCAAGATCCAATCCCAACAGAGACTGAAATTCCAATACTCGGATCAAACCATCATCCAACCTGATCACCAAAAGCAAGTAGTGCTTACCTCAGATGAACGCAAGAGCTCTGCTCGGTATACACCAAATGATCTTAACCAACGAAAATCAACCACAAGATCATCGGTCGCCCTGTTGATCAGCGCTTAGGTTTCCTCGATCCAAAATCGATCTAGGAACTACATCACCAACAACTCGAATATCAAAATCACAACTCACGGTAGATCAATACACACTCATCAACAAGAACCCCTCGGTAGAAGCTGAAACACCAATCGAAGGAGTCTTACCTCAAGATCAACCGCAGCCAATCGCCTTGTCCTTCACATGCGAATAATCGCAAAGAACCACCGCTGAGCGCTTCAATCGCATGAGACTGGTCCCTTGTCTCCAGCTCCGGCGATCAAGAACCCCAATGGAGTGTTGCCATGACAGTCGTCGCACGCGGCTGCCTACTCGACACCAACATTGACCAAAGCCCAAGGAGAAGAGAAGATCGCGCGAGAGTCTTCGGCCGAAGCTACAGACGGAGAGGAGAAGAGGCTGGGAAACAAGGCTTGTGTGTGTTCGCCAGAATCGAGTCAATCGGCTTCGTGCGAAGGAGAGGGAACGCCGATGGGGAGCAGTGCGGCGTCGGTTCGGCTGCGTGCTAGGGCAACGGGCGGAGGTAAAGGGAAAAGGCAGGCACTCGGAAAAGAAAAAAGGAAGATATATATGTGTGCCATTTTACGATTAGCCCCTTTGATTTTTTTTACATATCCGACATAGGCCCTTAAGATTAGGCAACTTTGCATTCTGATCCCTTAAATTTTCAATATTTTAACAGCCTATAAATATGTAATTTTTTTAGTGAATAAAATCAAGTTTATTATTTAGTTTTCTTCTTCTCTCCTCTTCCATAAGTGTGTCACTCCTCTCCCATATTATTTTCCTCCAATAGAGTGGTATCAGAGCGAAGTTGATTTGACGTGTCCTAGTTTGCTTAATTTCAATGCAATCAACGGAGTTTCTCAACCCCTCATCCCCATTTTCAAATGAGAGTGCTATGAATTTTGGAGTATCAAAATGAAGACTATTTAGATCTCAAAATTTTTGAGATTTAATAGAGAAAGACTTTGATGACAAGGATACTGATGAAGGTCAATTAAAGGAGAATAGAAAGAAAGATTCAAAAGCACTGTTCATCCTTCAGCAAGTAGTTCATTAGATAATTTTCTCAAGAATTGCAACTGACTCATTTTCCAAAGAAGCATGGGAAATACTGCAAAAAAAAAAATTCAAGGCTCCTCAAGAGTGATAGCAGTGAAACTCCGGACCCTCAAAAGTGAGTTCGAGACCTTGCTTATGAAGGGTAACGAAACTTTACAAGACTTTTTATCTAGAGTAATTTCTATTATCAGTCAAATGAGATCTTATGGAGAAAAGATCACGGATGCAATTATCGTTTCGAAAATTTTGCGAAGTATTACTCCTAAATATGATTATATAGTAACTGCGATCGAGGAGTCTAAAGATCTTTCAATTTTCTCTTTTGATGAACTAATGAGTTATTTGTAAGCTCATGAGGCAAGACAAAATAGATCTACTGAGAAGAATGAAGAAAAGACATTTCAAGCTTCTCAAGTGAATGGGGAGACAGAAAAAAAAGGAAGACTTCGCTGACAGAGATCATGGAAGAGGAGGTTTTTGTGGTAGAGAACGTGGTAAAGGAAAAAGTAATTTTAATGGACAAGAGAAGCAATTCAAAGGGGATCAAAAATGGAATAAAAATTTCATTCAATGTTATGGTTACGGAAAATTTAGGCATATAAACGCAAATTGCAGAAATAGCTCACAAGCAAATTATATGAAAGAAGAAAACGAGGAAAATAAGTTATTTATGGTTCATTCTCATTCTAACGAAGTTCAAAACGATATTTGGTGTTTTGACAGTGGATGTTCAAATCACATGACTGGCAATAAGTTATTACTTAAAGAGCTTGATGAGTCACAGAAGATGCTAGTAAGACTTGGAGATAATAAGCAGATACAAGTCGAAGGCAAAGACACTATTGTCGTAAAGCCTAGCGATAGTAAAGTTAAATTACTTTACAGGTGCCCGAGAGCAACTTTCATCCACCCAGCTAGCCGTTTGAGAAGGTTGCACATCAAAAAACGCACAAGCCATGTGTCAAGCGCCCTCAACCACTCGGGCGCCCCTATAGTGCCACGTCGGCAATCAGATAGAATTGATCGGGCTTATAAATAGGCCCCCAGAGCTCAGTTCCAAATCATCCATCAAAGCATACAAATTTCTTCTTCTTTTCTAGCTTCTGTCTTATGCTACAAAGTCTGTAAAAGGTTTCTCCACCAGAAGGAGATTTTGATGGTGAGCTTCAACCGTCTTGGATTAGCAACCACCCAGGTTGCAACCAAGTAACTTCTTGTGTCCTAGGCTTTTACTAGTTTAAATAATTTATGTTTATTTTAATTTATTGTTGCAACTATCTGAAATATTTGTGAGTCGCACAAAAGATTTATTTTATTTTACAAGGGCAATTTACCCCCCTCTTGCCGGTCCACATTGATCCTACAAGTGATATCAGAGACAAGACACCGCAAAAGGGCTAACTGTCAACTACAGCAAATTCTAAAAAATGGTTGGACCAGTGATCTACACGCCGAAGTTTGAGGGAGAGTTCGCAGCATGGAAGAGGAAGATGAAGGTATTTTTTTACTACTGATTATGAATTATTACCAAGGGCGGATTTATATGGGGGCCCGGGAGGGCCACGCCCCCCCAATTTTTAATAATATTATTTTTATATAGAAATTTTTATTTTTTTACTATAGCAATTTTTATTTTCTTAGTATATATATAATTTGACTCCTTTATATGTCTATATTTGTAGTGGGTTTATTGGTAAGTCTAATTTTTATTTTAGCATATATCTAGGGTTCAAATCCCTTGGATGATTAAATTTTTTAAAAAATATTTTTTTATTTTTCAAATTTTAACTCAATATACACTATCTTTGAAAGATTAGAGAAAATATTATTATAATAATTATTTTCTTGATTATTGTTATTATTATAATTATTTACGTTGGCCCCCTCGAACTTATAATCCTAGATCCGTCAATAATTATTACTGACAATGAAAAATAATTTTTCAGCTCCAAAAGATAACGAAGGAAAGATTAAGAAACCTGACTCCTAGAACAAGAAGGAGTAAGCAGATGCTATAACAAACGGAAAGGCAGAATTCCATCAGCTGACCGTCCTCCCTGAATAAGATGTCAATCGAATCGGAAAGTACGACTCGGCAAAAAAACTTTGGGGAAAGTTCTTGGAATTGCACGAAGGTACCTCGGAAGCAAAACTGGCGCGACGAGATATCCTTCGAAGCTAGCTTACTAACCTCCAAATATAAGATGGACAATTAGTTGCCCAACTGCACGCTAAGGTAAAAGAGCTAATCACGAGCCTTGAGAACCTCGGTGAAAAGGTAACAAATCGTGATGCTCATCGGAATGCACTAAATGCTTTCCCAAGAATCTCAGATTTGACCTCAGTAATCGATGTGTATTTCATATCAACGGAGCTTGAGGTAAGTACTCTAGAACAATTTTATTGATTTTAGAGCTTCAGGAGTCTAGTGTGTAGGGAAGAGCAGGAAAATGGACAACGTCGCTCTGAACTTGAGGAAAAACCAGATCGAGGAGGAAACATCAACGGACGATGAAAATATAACGAAAATGGTAAAAAGCCTTAAAAGTTTCTTTAAAAAGGCTAATAAATTTTTAAAGTTTTAGGGCAAAAGGCGATCTCCAAAGAAACGTGCAGTCCGATGCTATAACTGTAATGAGGTTGGTCATCTAAAAGACCAGTGTCCCAAACTCAAGAACCAACCAAAGAAGAAGAAGATGCTGAAAGCTACCTGGGATGAGCTCGTCTCATGAATCGGAAACTAAAGAATATGCTGGACTTGCACTGATGGCAATTCATCAAGAGGAGAGCATTGAAGAAGGGGGAGCAACGACAGAAGAAAGTAGCGACGAAGGAGGAGTCTCTCTTTTCGAAAGTGACCCGGTAAGTGAGGTATGTTTTCCCCTCATGATCAATTATATTCTGGAACAAAAGCGATGCTTAAAGCAAACTGTAAATTAGAAAAAGAGAATCGAGAATTGAAAAACGAAAATATTAATTTGAGAAACTTAGTTGAAAAATTAGAATTTGATATTGCATGTTTACGATAAAGAAAAAATAGTTATCCTGATAATTTGAACTGGTATATTAAAAATCACAGGGGTCAACATAGAAAAGTGCCCAAGAAGTATATTCCTCGCAAATTTTTAATTAACCCCATAAACAGGAATTTATTTTGGGTTCCTAAGTCATTTTAAATTAATTTTAAGTCATTATATGTTTTAGTGTTATCTAGAAACATACTAACATTTTTTGTCAACATATTTTTTTTGTCACTCTTCATTATTTACCTTCTTTAAAATGGATGTCAGTCAAATTTTACTTTAATAAAATCATGTTCATTATTTTCCTCAATACACGAATATTTTTTCTAGTTACTGTGAATTTTTGAGAATTTCGAATATTTTTCAAATATTCACGATTTTACGTTCAAAATTCAAATTTTAAAATTTTAAAATAGATTTTAAAAAAATATTTTCCTAGATCCATTTTTTTTTGGATCTAGATATGATTAGTAGACTTCAGTAAAATTTTATTCTATTTTTTGAAGTGTTTTTGAATTTTAAATATTTATTCTTTAAAAATTTCACTCTGTCAATATTTAATTTATTTTTGGACTTAGATAATGTTTTTAAAGTTGAGATTTTTGTACAAGCTCAAAACTCAATTTTCCACTATTTATTCTATGAATTTTTTATTAAAATTTAATTTATAATTTTGAATCTCCATAGAAAATTATTTTTATCAAATCCGATTTTTCTAGATCTACTCTTCATTTATTGACTTTAATATAATTTTCTCTGATTTTTTATATAATTTTAAATTTTAAAATTTTATCTTCCAGAATTTTAATCTGTAAATATTTAATTTATTTTCGATCACAAAAAAAATTTTCATTTCAAAAGTTTTAACCTGTTCTCAAATATTTTATTACACTTGCTCAAAATTTTTCAAAATTTTCTAATGAAAATATTTTGAAATTCGCATTTTTTTTATTTTCCCTTTCCCTACTCTTATTTTGTGCCCTAATTTTTTGCTGTGATCAAAGGAGGAGATTAGCTTAAGTTCAGGAGAAGGTTGTAGTTTTAAATTGCAATATTTCTTTTATGCTTAAATATCTTAGTTAGTATTATTGGTCTTTTTAACCCCTAACTGAACTTGGATTGATGCACATCAAAAAAGGGGGAGATTGCTAATGCCCCAGTTGGTTTTGATGTGATCAACTAAGTTAGGTTAGGTCCTGTTATATTTTTGATCCCTTTGTCTAAGTGTGCAGGAGCTTAGGAGCACGAGGAAGTGAGCATATGGGTTTGGTGTATCCGAGGGACGCAGAAGCTATGGAATAGTACATCGGTGGAGCGAGAAGGGCATGTGCGACATCTGAGGGACAAGAAGCCTGAAGGAAGTGTTGGATCGAGAGAACCGATAGAGGGGGGGTGAATATCGAAAATCGTTCGGATTTAAAAAGAGAATGCGTAGCGGAAGATTAAAATTAAAAACACACAGACACAGTCGATTTTACTTGGTTCGGAGCCTATGTCGACTCCTACTCCAAGGCCCACGGTCGTTGACCGTTTACTTTGGGCAATTCTATATACGGTGTAAACAGTTTACAAAATTTGATTACAAAAATAAGTGCAGTAAACTTTTAACTAGCTCTTTTACCGACGTCCGGGGTAGATCGACTTTTTCAGAGCAGCGGGACGTTGTCAGCTCGAGTTGGAAGGATTCCGAGGCGAAGCGTGAGTGCAGAAGAGCGTAGAAGAGTTGATCAGGAGTTGTTGCTGAAGCTTGGGGTCGAGGGCCCTTTATATAGGGCTTGGGGGCGCCCGGGACGTCGGGGGCGCCCCCCCCCCACGTGTCACCCGATCCGGAAATGTCTCGGTCGCGTCTGATCCCTTTATCTTCGGGATCCGCTTTGACCGGGGCGCCCGGAGCGCTGGGGTCGCCCGGGTTGACCGGGTCAAACTCTATCCCTTGGCTTCGCGAGGGTGCGCTTTGGCAGCTTGCGCTTGGGGGCGCCCGGAGGCAGCGGGGGCACCCGGGAGCACGGGGGCGCCCGAAAGTTGTACTGTCGAAGCCACTTTGCATTGTTGTGTTTGGTGTTCACCTTGGGGGCGCCCGGGACACTCCGGACGCCCTGGTCAGCTATTGCCTCATTCCTTTGAGGCTCTCTGAGCTGCAGACACACGTTCCTTCGGTCCTGCATCCAGGGTTAGTCCAAAACACAATAAAGCAATAAAATATTTATTTATACAGCCTTAGCTGTCTTGGTTCTGACTTTGGGCTTCCAAAATGGAACCCTAGGTCGAACCGACGCCTACTGTTCCCTCGACGGGGAACGCGCCCTCACCTACTCCTCTCGGGAGAATGTACCTGATGCCAACCGCTCCTTTGGTTGGACTTTTGCCTGACGGTCCTTTGCTAGGTCTTGGATACTGGCAGTCCTTCGCCAGTTCCCTAGCAGTCCTTCACTAGGGCTTTGATACTGGCAGTCCTTCGCCAGTTGCCTAGCAGTCCTTCGCTAGGGCTTGGATACTGGCAGTCCTTCGCCAGTTGCCTAGCAGTCCTTCGCTAGGGCTTGGATACTGGCAGTCCTTCGCCAGGTGCCTAGCAGTCCTTTGCTAGGGCTTTGTATCCTGACAGTCCTTCGCCAGGTGCCTAGCAGTCCTTCGCTAGGGCTTTTTCTGCACACTCAGTGAACAACGTTAGATCACAAACAAACTTAACTTTGAATCCTTTGCCAATATCAAAACAAGGTTCGATGTGGTGCTTCTTGCACCAACAGGAAGGACGCTCGAGAGGCGAAAGGCCGGAGTCAGGTACGACTGAGCCTAATTTCGGTTGGCCAGAAATCACCCAAGAAGACCCGCTGGAGACTAGTCGGCAAATTGGTAACCAAAATCCACTCGGCCACCCCTATGCGTGCAGGCGCCCGAGAGCAACTTTTATCCACCTAGCTAGCCGTTTGAGAACTTTACGCATCGGATAATGCACAAGCCACATGTCAGGCGCCCTCAAGCACTCGGGCACCCCTATAATGTCATGTCAGCAATCGGATAGAATTGACCAGCGTTATAAATAGACCCCCAGAGCTCAGTTCCAAATCATCCATCAAAACATACGAATTTCTTTTGTTTTCTAGCTTCTGTCTTGTGTTACAAAGTCTGTAAAAGACTTTTCGCTAGAATGAGATTTTGATAGTGAGTTTCAACCGTCTTGGATTAGCAACCACCCATGTTGCAACCAAGTAACTTCTTGTGACCTACCCTTTTACTAGTTTAATTAGTTTATGTTCATACTAATTTATTATTGCAACTAATCTGAAATTTTTGTGAGCCACATAAAAGATTTATTTTATTTTACAGGGGCAATTCACCCTCTCTTGCCGCCCCACATCGATCCTACAATGTTTACTGATGATTTTAGTCGAATGTGTTAGGTATATTTTCTAGTAGATAAGTCAGAGACTTTTGAAAATTTCAAAAAAATTCAAGGTACTTGTGAAAAATCAGAATGGTAAGTTAATAAAGACTCTTCATACAGATCGAGAAGGTGAGTTCTTATCTAGGGAACTTAATAAATTTTGTGATGAACATGGTATCCATAAGGAATTGACTACACCTTATACATCGGAGCAAAATGGTGTAGCCGAACGAAAAAATCAAACGGTTATAGAAATGGCTAAAAGTTTGTTAAATACCAAAGGACTTCCAAATATTTTTTGGGCTGAAGTAATGGCAACATCAGTTTACCTACTGAACATTTCTCCAACAAGGGCAGTCATGAATCAAACTCCATTTGAAGCATGGCGAGGTAGAAAATCCATCGGTAAACCACTTGAGAATTTTTGGTTATATTGCATATGCTTTGATTATTTCTCAATTTCGTCATAAACTTGAGAAAAAAAACTAAAAATGCATATTTGTTGGATATTACAATCAATCAAAAGCATATTGGTTGTATAATCCTCTTTCTGGCAAATTGATTATTAGGAGAGATATAGATTTTGATGAAGATTCGAGTTGGAATTGAAATCCACAAGAAGAAGAGACTCAAGTTCCTATCTCAGTGGAGAACAGAACTCCAACAACTGAAGGTATTGAATCATCTCCTTTGGTGTCACCCATGTCCTCACCATCAAACTCAAGTTGTAGCTCATCCTCCTTATAAGAGTCTTCAGATGAATAACCTCCAGCAAAGGTCAGATCCTTGAGAGAAATTTATGAATCATGTCAATTTGCTCTCTTTGTTACAGATCCTACAACTTTTGAAGAAGCAGTAACAAAGGAAGAATGGCAAAATGCAATGAAAAAAGAGCTATTAGCAATCTATAAAAATGAAACATGGGAGATAGTAGATCTACCTGAAGGCAAGAATGTGATTGGGCTTAAGTGGGTGTTTAAAACAAAATACCATGCTGATGGAATCATTCAAAAATATAAGGCTCGATTTGTTGCAAAAGGCTATTCGCAACAACAAGGTATTGATTTCGAAGAAACTTTCTCTTCGGTTGCAAGATTTGCAATTGTGAGGATTATGCTAGCATTAACTACACAATTACATTGGCATGTTTATAAATTTGATGTTAAGTCTGCATTTCTGAATGGCGACTTGCAAAAAGAAGTGTATGCAGCTCAACCGAAAGGCTTTATAATTGAAGGTAAAAAAATGAAGGTGTACAAATTGAAAAAAAAACACTTTACGGGTTAAAACAAGCCTCGTGTGCACGGTATAGCAAGATTGATGACTATTTTCAACAACATGGATTCACAAGAAGCGAAAACGAACTCACTCTTTATGTGAATAAACAAGATAGAGATAATTATCTTATTGTGTGCCTTTATATCGATGATATAATATATATGAGCTTTTTTGATTTTCTGCTAGTTGATTTTAAATCTAATATGATGAAGAAATTTGAGATGTCAGATATGAGAATATTGCATTATTTTCTTGGTCTTGAAGTGAGGCAAGAACTTGATGGGATTTTTATTTCACAAAAAAAGTATGCGACAGATCTTCTTAAAAGATTCAACTTACTTAATTGCAGTTCAGCTTCTACACCCATGAATATAAATGAGAAGTTGCAACTGGAAGATCGTTCAGAGAAAAAGCTAATGCAAAAAATTTCAGAAGTCTAGTTGGAGGTTTAATTTATTTAACACATACTAGACCTGATATTGCTTTTTTATGTTGGTGTAATTTTCATATTTATGCAAAATCCTACAAAGCATCATCTTGGAGCAACTAAAAGGATTTTACACTATATTGCTGAAACTATGGATTATGGAATTTGCTATACTAAAGTTTCAAAATTTGATCTTTGCAGATTCACTTATAGTGATTGGGCAAGTTCAGTGGATGATCGAAAGAGTACCTCAGCTATTGTTTTAATCTTGGATCAAGAGCAATTTCATGGAGTTCAAAGAAGCAAGCTACTACTGTCTTATCCTCTTCAGAAGCAGAATACGTAGTAGCAATTTCAACAGCATGTCAAGCAATTTGGGTTAGAAGATTACTTGCAGATCTTCACCAACAACAAAAAGATGCGATTATTATTTTCTGTGATAACAAAGCGATAATTGCAATGACAAAAAATTCGGCTTTCCATGCGAGGACTAAGCATATTGATATTCGTCTACACTTTAGTCGAGACTAGGGCTATAATCGAATCGAACCGAGCCGAGCCGAATACCTGAGAGTTTGAGTTTGGTTCGTTTATTATCGTGCCGAGCTCATGCTTAATTTATCGAATATAATGATGGCTCGCGAGCATATTCGAGTCTAATCAAGCCCTAAACGAACTTACCAAATATAAATTATTAATTAAATTATTTATCAATTTATTGAAAAAATAAATTATATATTCTAAAAAATATAAAATATTTACTAAAATCTATGATTTTATTCATACAAATGAGCTTTATTGGATATATATTTTATATTTATTAAATATAAATGTTAAAATCCGAAACTTGAAGGGGGCTGTTTGCTAAAAGTTTCCAAATTCAGGGGCGAAATTAGAATTAACTATAATGGGTTGGACTTAAATGCAAAATTTGCCATTATAAGAGCCGATTAGGGCTCATTGGCCGCAGGCGTTTCCTCCACAGCCGCAGCCAAGCGCCCCCGCGCCCGTGCCCTAGCCACAAACACTGCCCTTTCGCCTCCTTCCCTACCCGATCGAAGCCAAGCCGCAGCTCTCCCCGACTCCTTCTTCTTCCCCTCTCGCGAACTCTAGCAACAGTCGATCGCTGCTCCTTCCCCGATTCAAAGCTCGCGTGCCCTAGCTGCAACCGAATGCCGAGGCTTAGCTTCTTCCCTCGACCTTGCCTACGGTCTCTACGATTCCGACCACTGAAACCCTAGACCAGAGGGCGACCACGAGGCGACAGATCAGGGAGAAAACAAAAGGGCTCGTCGAGGGATCACCTTGAGGGTAAGCTAAGGTTCTCTTTTATGCCTTGCCTAATCGTTTGGGGATAATCTTGATTTCCTCTTGGTAATGCAATGGTTGCGCTGACGATCCCTCATGTAGGGTTGGTTGTTGTTCTGATCACAGAATTGTTAGAGGGCTAAGTGGTTCTGTGCTTCGGACAAGCTAAGCAGCCTAAGTCGGAGCTGTGGGAGATCCCTGCCGTGTGTTCCTTGAGGTAAGCTCAATTCGATTATGGATTGAAGTTAGAGTTTCCTTGGATTACATTCTCCTCAATCGCTTCAGCCCAAGCGCAATGGCCGATTGATGATGCTGTCATTAATCCATGTGTTGCAGCTCACCATTTGGTCAACTGCTGTTATCGGCCTCCATTTCCTGCTAAAGTCCACTACCAGAGAAGGAGATCAATCAAGGTATATGAGTAATTACTAGAGGAATTATTGTAATTGCTTCCAATATTGGATTAACGGCTAAGGTTATTTGTGAACAAGATTGAGCAATAGGTAGGTCCTGTATATTTGAATGTGATAATTGGATGTGGATCTGTGTTTTGAGGTTGGGGTTAGGTTTAGTTTTGAAACTTAAACCTAATGATTAAGCATGGTGAATTTGGATTTGGACCTAATTCTAATCACGAGGAATAACTAGAGAACTTCCATTTAATTAGGAATAATTGAAATGGAAAGGGGGAACGATCAAGTTAACCCTAGAAGGGATTAGGGATTTATTTAGCTATTTACTAATTTTGTAATAGCTAATATAAATGTATCCATTATACAGGGACTTGATTTGATTATTGTGCTGATTATTGGCGGGTGGTTCTTATCCAGTTGATACGGACTTCATCTATTGGAGGCGGGTACTTCCTGCTTGTTTTCTTAGATCCAGTTTATCTTTATGCATGGCTTGCACTTATTTATGCAGTAGGACCTTGTTTACCTTACCTGCTACCGTTTTGTTATCCTGCTTGATACTTATGCTTGACCCTAGAGTAATCTGATTTTACTTCTATACAGTCTCACCATTTGTTTATCTGAATCTGTATAGTATTGGTAAAAGCATAAGTCTGTAGATATTGATTAGCATGCCATGATATGATTGCACGGGTTGATTCTAGTTATACTTGCATGTGTATCTAGACATGATGTTTGGGTATGATTCATGATTATGACCTGTGCATATTAGATTGAGTCATGTGTCGATGACCTGGTAGGGTTTGCATGTATTGGAGTCATGCACCATACCTGCACTGTTTGCATGCCGGCGATCAGCGACTCCCTTGTGGTTGAGCCTGACGTCCTCTGGCACATGTTTCTGCACACACGGCCACTCATGGGTTAGTGGATACCGTAGCGTGTGTGCATTTGCTCTGTATTGCTCCGCTCAACCGCTCATGGGTAGTGGTTTTGGAGCGTGGTAGCAAGCAGGGATCCCTTCTCTTCCCATAGACCAGAGAAGATGAGAGAGATATCTCCCCCATATATACATGGGGCGGAGTGTTCACTCCACCAGCATCCTGTCCACTCGGTCACTCAGGAGCAGTGATAGCAGGGTGCGTACAGTGTCACAGCTCTACCCACTCGGCCGACACAGTATCGCCTGTCTCGGTGGCTTGACTGGTGTTAGGGGGTGACCATGACATTGCATCATATGCATACGATGCATTGTGCACTTGATTGTGTTTGCTGCATTTATTTGCTGCACTTGTTTGACATGCACATACAGGATTTATGGTATATGTGTGGTATACTGACCCTGCACTAGCTCGCATGGTACGAGTCCTTTATATGATCAGGATAGGCTGATTTACTGGTATGTATGTTCAGTTTTGCATATTCTGATATTTCTATTGAGACTGTATCCATGTTGTTTCCTTATAGCTTATTCAGCTATTTTACCGCCATGCATATCTTTCTATATACTCGCGAGTCCACTTGGACTCACCCCCGTCGTAATATTTTGTTTTTCAGGTTGATAGCCGCCGGAGGAGCCCAGTTGCCAGTCCCAGGGTCCCTACTACTCCGTAGCTGGTGCTTCCGCGTTTCTTTATTTTCTACTCTAGCAGTTGTTGCATTGTAGTCAGTTGTTTGATGTCACAAATCTGTATTCGTGTTTCATTCATTCGGTGTTGTATTTTTGAGTCCTCTGTTGGACTTTGGGTCTTTGTTTTGCTGCGTGTCTGCCCCGGGGGCAGCTCTGGTAAGTTTTATAGTTTTCCGCTGCATTATACTTCATTTTAGTATTCTTATATATCTGTATTGAGGCCTGAGGCCTATTATTATCTGTGTGTGTTTGTTTGTGTGTGTAAATTGTCCGTCGGACAGGGGAGGTGCTGTCCGATTCTATATTGGATCAGCAACTCCGCCGGTCTCGGGGCGTGACAATTTATTTTGGTATCAGAGCCAGGTTTCAGATGCCTATTTATGTTTTACGTGTCTTTTCGGATTTGTTCGGAGTTAATCCGATACCTACTCGGTGGGTGTTGGAGCTCGGGTTTGATGAAGTCTACCCGAGTACATTGCGGATTTACGGAGTCGGCTTTGTAGCGTAATGTGTATGTGGGACCTGGCGGCGACGGGACATCTCCGGGCGACAATTGTAGAATCTGGTATGGTTAGTTAACTTATACCTTTAGTAACCAATTGGTAACATTGTAACAGGTATGACTCGGCGTGGACGAGCTCCTTTACCGAGACGTGGTCGAGGACGACCACGTAAATCCACTGCAGGATCTCCGGTGACTAGGTCACCCGAGAGACCGACGGAGACTGGGCCGGCCGATCAGGGACAGACACCTCCCAGTGTTTTGAGGCCCCCATCTCCACTGTTATCAGCGGTTCCGACCGTTCCACCCGCGACCACGACACCGGTCATACCTACCGTGCCGGCACCGGTATCCACTGCTGCTTATCCAGCCGGACCATCTGGGGTACCCTTGGCTACTCCACCAGCAGTGCCTTCGGTGCCGTATCCTGTCGTACCAACAGCGGCACCACCTCCAGTGTACCCAGCAGTGCCTCCGGTTCCGTATCCAGCTGTACCACCGTCGACACCTCCTTCAGCATATCCAGCGGTACCGACACCTTCAGCGGTCCCTACAGTTACTCAGCCGGTGGTACCATCGTCGGCCCTTCCGACAGCACATCCAGCGGTACCCACACCTTCAGTAGGGCCGACAGTTGCGGGTGCGTCTGTACTTCCATCCGTACTCCCTACGGCATATCCGGTGGGACCATCAGCCGTCCCTGCTCCGGCAGTCTACTCTGCTCCACCAGCGGTTATTGCTCCAGGATTTCCTGCGGCACCGCTTGCATTACCGGTTATAGCATCTACTACGGCTCCTTGGGTAGTACCTGCTACTCCAGCAGATTGGGCCAGAGCCAGAGCACGGATCCCAGCACTTGTAGAGTCGGTGAAAGGCCGATTCACTTTATTTCATGGAGTACCAGACCCTCGGATTGCACGTTCCTGGATCGACACACTGGAGGGCACCTTCTATTATCTGGCGTGCTCAGAGTGGGAGAAGGCAGAGCTGGCTGCCTACCACCTGCGCGACGAGGCCGTTTCCTGGTGGGCCTCGCAGCGCGTCATCATCGGAGAGCAGCGTCTTACCTGGGCCCTCTTCCGGGAGGCCTTTGAGAGTCAGTACATCCCCGTAGCATATCAGATGACTCAGCGGCAGGAGTTTATGACTATCCAGCAGGGGAGCCGCACAGTATTGGAGTATAGCGCAGAATTCAACCGTTTGGCTGAGTTCTGCCTCGAGCTAGTCACAGATGACCGACCGAGGATGCTGCATTTTACACGAGGATTAGCTGGCTATATCAGATCGCGTCTTGCGGGATTCAGTACCGTATCTTACCGGGAGGCCTTGGAGAAAGCCTTCTGATCGAGATGACTCAGCAGCAGCTGAATGATGAGAAAAAGAAAGGAAAGGAGTCAGCGAAGAACTCGGCACAGAGTCAGCCACCGCAGACCACCGGGCAGAAGAGGGGCGGTCAGAGCCAACCCTCTCAGAGTACTTCTGGGGACTCTGCTCGGCCTCAGAAGACCAGACGTTCAGGAGGATCATCCCGGTCTTCTCAGCAGCATCAGAGGAAGACAGGCGGGCAGTATCAGTGTACTCAGTGTGGGTCCAGAGGGCACTCGAAGACTGAGTGTCCCGTAGGGCATGCAGTGTGCTACTACTGCAAGCTCCCGGGACACATGATTCACGACTGTGCACTGAAGGCACAGAACGAGAGGACTGGAGCCGCGACTCAGAGTGGACATACAGCTCAGTCAGGATCTCAGAGGGGAGGCCGCAGGACTCAGCATTCTTACCGTCCACCCCAGACAGCCTCTTCAGCTACCGTGTACAGTATGCCAGGTTACGAGTACATGGGCATGCCAGGGGTATCTCAGGATTCCTTCCCAGGACCACCACTACAGTATATGCCTCAGGCCCAGTACCACCCGGGATACCAGACTGCACCATACCAGCAGGGTTATCAGACTGTACCATATCAGCCTCAGCCACTCAGGGGAGCACCAGTACCCCCGGCTCTGCCACCACCGCAGCCGCAGCAGTGCCCACCTCTACCTCCACCCCCAGAGACGGGGCGAGTTTATGCAGTTACACGAGAGGAGGCCCAGAGGGCTGATGGATCAGTTTTCCGCGGTATTATTTCTTTATACTCAGTTTCTGCAGATTTACTAGTAGATACTGGTAGTTCGTATTCTTTCATTTCACGTATATTCATGGCTAGGATTGGTAGGTTACCTACCTCTATAGCACGACAGCTATCTGTGTCTTTACCATCTGGTGAGACCTTGTCTATCACTCAGGAGGTCCGAGGATGTCCCTTGGACTTCGACAGTATGATTCTTACTGTAGATCTGCTTGTACTGGAGATGGTGGATTTTGACATCATTCTCGGCATGGATTGGCTCACAGCGTACCATGCCACAGTGGATTGTCGGACGAGGGTGGTCACTTTCAGACCTCCGGACCAACCCTCGTGGGATTTCACCGGCATCCGAGACAACGGCATATCGGTTATTTCTGCGCTCCAGGCGCAGAGATTGCTATCCCAGGGTTGTTCTGGCTTTCTATTATCCATGATCAGCGCAGACGATAGCAGTAGCACATCTCTTCCAGATGTTCCAGTGGTTCGAGAGTTCTCTGACGTCTTTCCAGAGGAGCTACCCGGTCTTCCTCCCAGGAGACAGGTTGAGTTCACTATTGAGCTGATACCGGGGACTTCGCCGGCATCGAAAGCTCCGTATCGTATGGCACCGAGGGAGTTGGACGAGCTGAAGGTTCAACTCCAGGAGTTATTGGACAGGGGATTCATCAGACCTAGCGTTTCACCTTGGGGCTCCCCAGTTCTCTTCGTGAAGAAGAAAGACGGTTCTTTGAGGTTGTGCATCGACTACAGACAGTTGAATGCAGTGACCATCAAGAACAAGTACCCCCTGCCACGGATTGAGGATTTGTTTGATCAGCTCAGAGGCACTTCAGTGTATTCTAAGATTGATCTGCGATCCGGATATCATCAGTTGAGGGTCAGAGAGGCAGATGTTCAGAAGACAGCGTTCCGCACCAGATATGGTCATTATGAGTTTTTGGTAATGCCATTTGGGCTTACCAATGCTCCAGCGGTGTTCATGGATCTGATGAACCGCATATTCCTGGATTACCTAGATCAGTTCGTGATTGTCTTCATCGACGATATCTTGATCTATTCACGTTCTGAGCAGGAGCACGCGCAGCACCTTCGCATTGTTCTGGAGATCCTCCGACGGGAGTGCTTATATGCGAAGTTCAGCAAGTGCGCGTTCTGGCTACACTCAGTTGGTTTTCTGGGCCACGTAGTTTCCAGTCGAGGTATTTCAGTAGACCCCCAGAAGATCGAGGCTGTCACCAGTTGGGAGCAGCCGAAGTCTGTTTAGGAGATTCGTAGCTTTTTGGGACTGGCCGGTTACTACAGACGATTTGTAGAGGGATTCTCGAGGATTGCTATGCCCTTGACACGCCTTACCAGGAAAGGCGTGAAGTTCACATGGTCAGAGGCTTACGAGTCCAGCTTCCAGGAGCTGAAGCAGAGATTAGTGTCTGCACCCATCCTCGTTCTTCCAGCAGGAGAGGACGGATTTGTGCTATATACGGATGCGTCCTATCAGGGATTGGGCGCTGTTCTGATGCAGCATGGGCGGGTAGTGTCTTATGCTTCTAGACAGCTGAAGGAGCATGAGAGGAACTACCCTGTTCACGATCTGGAGTTTGCAGTCATCATCTTTGCTCTGAAGATCTGGAGGCACCACTTATACGGTATCACGTTTGAGATTTTTACCCATCATAAAAGTCTCAAATACCTATTTACGCAGAAGGAACTCAACCTCCGACAGAGGAGGTGGATGGAGTTCTTGAAGGATTATGATTGCACCATTAGCTACCATCCAGGGAAAGCTAATGTTGTGGCGGACGCATTGAGCAGGAAGTCCAGAGGGACTTTGGCCTGCTTCCGGGCATCAGTTACTGAGATTGTTCAGGGTTTCTCAGAGTTGGGTTTAGAGGAGCAGGGTCGAACTGAGCAAGGTATTCTAGTGACTATGGTTGCTCAGTCTTCCATCCGGACGAGGATTCGAGAGGCCCAGGCCACTGATCAGCACCTGCAGTCCCTCGGCAGCCAGATAGCTTCAGCACAGCAGTCTGAGTTCACCAGAGATGACGAGGGTACTCTCTACTTCCGAGGGAGACTTTGCGTACCCGAGTCACATCCGGTCCGAGAGGAGTTACTCCAGGAGGCTCATCGCTCCCGATTTGCCATCCACCCGGGCGGGACCCGTATGTACCGAGACCTGAGGCGTTCCTATTGGTGGAACGGCATGAAGAAAGACATCGCGGATTTTGTAGCTAGATGCCCAGTTTGCCAGCAGGTTAAGGCCGAGCACCAGAGACCTGCTGGACTACTTCAGAGGATTCCCATTCCCGAGTGGAAGTGGGAACACATTACTATGGATTTCGTGGTGGGATTGCCTAGGACCAGACGAGGCCTTGACGCGATTTGGGTGATCGTTGACCGATTGACCAAATCTGCGCACTTCCTAGCTATTCGGAGGACCGATTCATTGGACAGATTAGCAGAGCTATATTGCAGAGAGATCATCAGATTACACGGCATACCACTGAGTATCATCTCTGACCGAGATCCGCGTTTCACCTCACGCTTCTGGCAGAGTCTGCAAAAGGCCATGGGTACCGAGCTTAGATTTAGTACCACCTTCCATCCGCAGACCGATGGTCAGTCAGAGCGTACGATCCAGACCATGGAGGACTTACTACGAGCCTGTGTTATGGATTTCGGAGGCAGTTGGGAGGATCATCTGCATCTTGTCGAGTTCGTCTACAACAACAGCTATCATGCGGCTATCCAGATGGCACCGTATGAGGCGTTGTATGGTAGGCCTTGTCGGACACCCACCCTCTGGGAGGAGGTTGGGGAATCCCAGCTGTTAGGACCTCAGAGAGCTCAGCACGAGGCAGAGTTAGTTCGTACCATCAGACGCAGGATATCTGAGGCGCAGGATCGTCAGAAGAGCTATGCCGACCGGAGACGGAGACCTCTGGAGTTCTCCGTAGGTGATCATGTATTTCTGCGAGTTTCACCCACGAAAGGGGTGAAACGATTCGGTCTTCGAGGGAAGCTTGCTCCACGTTACATCGGTCCGTTCCAGATTCTGGAGAGGGTTGGAGCAGTGGCTTACCGTTTGGCTCTTCCACCATCCATCACCGGTGTACACGATGTGTTCCACGTATCGATGCTGAGGAGATACGTACCAGACCCTTCACATGTGTTGTCGGATGTCTCAGTTCCACTTCAGCCTGACGCGACTTACGAGGAGATTCCTGTACGGATTTTGGGTCACCGAGAGCGTCAGTTGCGGAACAAGACAATCCGGCTTGTTAAAGTCGGATGGCAGCATCACTCAGATGAGGTGGCTACCTGGGAGCTTGAGGATGTCATCCGAGCTCGTTACCCCCACCTGTTCACTTGAGGAATGTGTGATTAGTTACTGTTCAGTATTTATATTAGCATACTTCTTGATAGTATTTACCATAGTGGATATCGAAATTTGGGGACCAAATTTTTATTAGTGGGGGAGGATGTTAAAATCCGAAACTTGAAGGGGGCTGTTTGCTAAAAGTTTCCAAATTCAAGGGCGAAATTAGAATTAACTATAATGGGTTGGACTTAAATGCAAAATTTGCCATTATAAGAGTCGATTAGGGCTCATTGGCCGCAGGCGTTTCCTCCACAGCCGCAGCCAAGCGCCCCCACGCCCGTGCCCTAGCCACAAACACTGCCCTTTCGCCTCCTTCCCTACCCGATCGAAGCCAAGCCGCAGCTCTCCCCGACTCCTTCTTCTTCCCCTCTCGCGAACTCTAGCAACAGCCGATCGCTGCTCCTTCCCCGATTCAAAGCTCGCGTGCCCTAGCTGCAACCGAACGCCGAGGCTTAGCTTCTTCCCTCGACCTTGCCTACGGTCTCTACGATTCCGACCACTGAAACCCTAGACCAGAGGGCGACCACGAGGCGACAGATCAGGGAGAAAACAAAAGGGCTCGTCGAGGGATCACCTTGAGGGTAAGCTAAGGTTCTCTTTTATGCCTTGCCTAATCGTTTGGGGATAATCTTGATTTCCTCTTGGTAATGCAATGGTTGCGCTGACGATCCCTCATGTAGGGTTGGTTGTTGTTTTGATTACAGAATTGTTAGAGGGCTAAGTGGTTCTGTGCTTCGGGCAAGCTAAGCAGCCTAAGTCGGAGCTGTGGGAGATCCCTGCCGTGTGTTCCTTGAGGTAAGCTCAATTCGATTATGGATTGAAGTTAGAGTTTCCTTGGATTACATTCTCCTCAATCGCTTCAGCCCAAGCGCAATGGCCGATTGATGATGCTGTCATTAATCCATGTGTTGCAGCTCACCATTTGGTCAACTGCTGTTATCGGCCTCCATTTCCTGCTAAAGTCCACTACCAGAGAAGGAGATCAATCAAGGTATATGAGTAATTACTAGAGAAATTATTGTAATTGCTTCCAATATTGGATTAACGGCTAAGGTTATTTGTGAACAAGATTGAGCAATAGGTAGGTCCTGTATATTTGAATGTGATAATTGGATGTGGATCTGTGTTTTGAGGTTGGGGTTAGGTTTAGTTTTGAAACTTAAACCTAATGATTAAGCATGGTGAATTTGGATTTGGACCTAATTCTAATCACGAGGAATAACTAGAGAACTTCCATTTAATTAGGAATAATTGAAATGGAAAGGGGGAACGATCAAGTTAACCCTAGAAGGGATTAGGGATTTATTTAGCTATTTACTAATTTTGTAATAGCTAATATAAATGTATCCATTATACAGGGACTTGATTTGATTATTGTGCTGATTATTGGCGGGTGGTTCTTATCCAGTTGATACGGACTTCATCTATTGGAGGCGGGTACTTCCTGCTTGTTTTCTTAGATCCAGTTTATCTTTATGCATGGCTTGCACTTATTTATGTAGTAGGACCTTGTTTACCTTACCTGCTACCGTTTTGTTATCCTGCTTGATACTTATGCTTGACCCTAGAGTAATCTGATTTTACTTCTATACAGTCTCACCATTTGTTTATCTGAATCTGTATAGTATTGGTAAAAGCATAAGTCTGTAGATATTGATTAGCATGCCATGATATGATTGCACGGGTTGATTCTAGTTATACTTGCATGTGTATCTAGACATGATGTTTGGGTATGATTCATGATTATGACCTGTGCATATTAGATTGAGTCATGTGTCGATGACCTGGTAGGGTTTGCATGTATTGGAGTCATGCACCATACCTGCACTGTTTGCATGCCGGCGATCAGCGACTCCCTTGTGGTTGAGCCTGACGTCCTCTGGCACATGTTTCTGCACACACGGCCACTCATGGGTTAGTGGATACCGTAGCGTGTGTGCATTTGCTCTGTATTGCTCCGCTCAACCGCTCATGGGTAGTGGTTTTGGAGCGTGGTAGCAAGCAGGGATCCCTTCTCTTCCCATAGACCAGAGAAGATGAGAGAGATATCTCCCCCATATATACATGGGGCGGAGTGTTCACTCCACCAGCATCCTGTCCACTCGGTCACTCAGGAGCAGTGATAGCAGGGTGCGTACAGTGTCACAGCTCTACCCACTCGGCCGACACAGTATCGCCTGTCTCGGTGGCTTGACTGGTGTTAGGGGGTGACCATGACATTGCATCATATGCATACGATGCATTGTGCACTTGATTGTGTTTGCTGCATTTATTTGCTGCACTTGTTTGACATGCACATACAGGATTTATGGTATATGTGTGGTATACTGACCTTGCACTAGCTCGCATGGTACGAGTCCTTTATATGATCAGGATAAGCTGATTTACTGGTATGTATGTTCAGTTTTGCATATTCTGATATTTCTATTGAGACTGTATCCATGTTGTTTCCTTATAGCTTATTCAGCTATTTTACCGCCATGCATATCTTTCTATATACTCGCGAGTCCACTTGGACTCACCCCCCGTCGTAATATTTTGTTTTTCAGGTTGATAGCCGCCGGAGGAGCCCAGTTGCCAGTCCCAGGGTCCCTACTACTCCGTAGCTGGTGCTTCCGCGTTTCTTTATTTTCTACTCTAGCAGTTGTTGCATTGTAGTCAGTTGTTTGATGTCACAAATCTGTATTCGTGTTTCATTCATTCGGCGTTGTATTTTTGAGTCCTCTGTTGGACTTTGGGTCTTTGTTTTGCTGCGTGTCTGCCCCGGGGGCAGCTCTGGTAAGTTTTATAGTTTTCCGATGCATTATACTTCATTTTAGTATTCTTATATATCTGTATTGAGGCCTGAGGCCTATTATTATCTGCGTGTGTTTGTTTGTGTGTGTAAATTGTCCGTCGGACAGGGGAGGTGCTGTCCGATTCTATATTGGATCAGCAACTCCGCCGGTCTCGGGGCGTGACAATAAAAGTGTCAAAATTGTATATTTAATGTTAAATATTAATTTTATATTTTTACGAACTAGCTCACGAGCTTATTAACGAGCCTGTTCACGAGCTAACTAGTTGAATACTGCTGAGTTTGAGTTTGGTTTGTTAATATTAACGAGCTTTATTAAACGAACTCGAACGAGCTTCATTAAACGAACTCGAACGAGCTTCTATCGAATCGAGCTCCGAATAGTTCACGAGCGGCTTGATTCATTTAGAACCCTACTCGAGACTTAGTCACAAATAATGAAATTATGTTGGAGCATTGCAGCACGCATCAACAAATGTCGAATATTTTGACGAAGTCACTTCCCAGAGATAAATTTATTTATTTCAGATCATGTTTTGGTATTTGTAATATTGAATCAAGGGGGAGTGTTAAAAATATGTTTCAAAAATAAATAATAAATAAAGATGAATTAGTGGATTGATGATGTGACAAATAATGGATAGAGATAGAATTTGCTTAGAATGAAGTTTCGTGGAAGTGTCTAGATCTTCACGAACAACAAAAAGATGTGATTATTATTTTTTGTGATAACAAAGCGACAATTGCAATGACAAAAAAATCGACTTTCCATGTGAGGACTAAGCATATTGATATTCGTCTACACTTTATTCGAGACTTAGTCACAAATAATGAAATTATGTTGGAACATTGCAGCACGCATCAACAAATGACGGATATCTTGACGAAGTCACTTCCCAGAGATTTATCTATTTCATATCATGTCTTAGTATTTGTAATTTTGAATTAAGAGAGAGTGTTAATAATATGTTTCAAAAATAAATAATGGATAAAGATGAGTTAGTGGATTGATGATGTGACAAATAATGGATAGAGATATAATTTGATTAGGATGAAGTTTCGTGGAAGCGTCTAGATTCAATGTATGTGGACTTGGTGCTTATCCACTAAGTCTATAAATATGTAAACTTTCTGGTGAATGAAATCAAGTTAAATTATTTAGGGGGTGTTTGTACGCTTATTTTTCATTTTCATTTTCCGTAGAAAATACGATTTTCTGGAAAACGTGTTCGGTTTATATTTTCCAGCCTTGTTTTCCAGAAAAAGATATAGCGTTTGCGTTTTCTGGAAAACTAGAGAATAAAATAAAATTATTTTTCAGAAAATAAAAAAATATGATTTTCTGAAAAATGAAAATATAAAATGAAGCAAACCAAACACTCTCTTAATTTTCTTCTTTTCTCCTCTTCCACAAGAATGTCACTCCTCTCATATTATTTTCTTCCAACAGGTATAGTGTCCTACTGTCCTTAATATAAATCACGCCTAAAGAATGCTTGGCACCTCCTGGCCACCTACTTACGATGACCCTTATGATCTCTCACCATTCGGCTGGAGGATTGCATCATCCTATGGTATAACGTAACCAATTAACAAGTCACCAAGGAAAGTAGTATATTTACTCTAAGGAAGACACAACGAAAGGAATAATCAAGAGGAAAAGAAATGTCAAGGACATAGAATGAATTTGTTCTCAGAGTTCTGATAGATTAAGTGAAAAAATTCAATGAAACGTTCAGTGAATGGCGTGACATTTTGTATGCACATGTCCGATTGTCGCCTGGATACCATCGGCGGCCCGACCGTCGTCCCGAATCAAACTATATCTTGGGGGTACGATGAATCCGTCGAAGATCACTATATATAAAATATTACGTCATTCAATGAGTTTTTCTTTGAAATTTTTTATTAAACATATCATTTTCTTTGTTCTAAAAAATTGAGACATTTTCACTCAGAAGAGAAATCAAATTTAATAAGATGGTAGTACGATATATAAGCAGAGAAAACAAGCGAGAAAAACTAAAGAAAAGGAAAAAATAGAATAATAAATGAAAGTGATTATGCAAGAGTAATCATAAAGTGCAAAAATTAAAAGAATACAATTCAGTGTCAAAGTGTATGATCCTTTGAATCTCAAAGTGGTATATTTTTTATTCGAAATTCGAAATTGAGTTCTATCAGTGGCCATATATAAGTATTTTAGAGATCTATATCTATTATCAAGGAGTCCATAACCACCAATTTTCAGGCCAAATTCTATATTTAAGCCTTTATCTGAACCAAATTCTACTATTTAAGTCTTCATCTGAGCCTCTAAAAATTTAATTACTATTTTTTTAATAATTTTCATTTTTATGGAATATTTATTGAATTTTTGATATTTTTGGATTCTAAATTGTCTAAATCAATAGCA
Source organism: Boesenbergia rotunda (assembly GCA_024364735.1). Lineage (NCBI taxonomy): Eukaryota > Viridiplantae > Streptophyta > Magnoliopsida > Zingiberales > Zingiberaceae > Boesenbergia > Boesenbergia rotunda. Next base: position 355,401 of record JAGFNQ010002756.1, on the reverse strand, counting down.
TATTCTGTTAATATCAATATCTATTAAGAGATTCTCTTTTTTAGAAAAATCTAATTTATTTCTCTATAAAATTTCTCTTTTGGTGATTTTTTGTTTGTCTTCTTCTTAATTCATCTTCTCGTCAACCAACAAGATAATTACTATCATATCCGGCATGAGGGTAGAAGGAAATTTATTGTAAATTGCCTAGTCTACTACCCTGATCCAAGTGGATGTCAGGTAGCATACTCATCCCGAATTTTTAAGTAGTTACCAAACCTTTAAACAAATTACTACCTGCACAGAGAAATTAAGGAGATGCTTGATAAGTGGGTTTAGAATACGGGAATAGAAATGAAATCTATTTCATTTCCATTTATGATGCTTGGTATACGAGAATCAGGATCAAAATATGGATATGATACCCTTGATTTTATAACTCAATCCCTACTAAATTATCACTAAATTTATAAATCTCTCAATTAAAATTTATTATCATTCTCATGACTAAATATATATCAAACGTCCCCTAAATATTATCATAATACATTTAGATCTAGAAGGCTAGAGTGAGACGCATGCATGCATGGCATGGATCGCATTTGAATCGTGACAACAATGATATCAGACAACATGATATCTGACTAATGATTAATTACAAACCTTACAGACAGTTTTGACATCTATTCATGGGGTGATCATATCTTGGTGGGCAAAATGCAAATGTAGTGGCATGGGTAGGCATGGAATATATCCACATTTCCCTGAAGCATGCATTAATGAAAAATGCTTTTAACTGGTGCTCAAATAACAAAATCAGAAATCTTGTAAATCTCAACATGGTTTACTGACTTAAATATGTTCAATACCTTTGCTTAGCTTGAGCCCATCATTGTATAGGATATATAGCTATACGATTGGTTTCCGACCAGCATATTGGTCTTCCTTGTATGACATCACACATCCTGTTATGGATGTACCATGGGCCACCGCTGGCCGGCACTTTCTTCATCTCTCCTTCGATCGTCTCAAAATCTGAAAATAAGAAACCAATGATAACATGATCAGCTAAGAGTCAAATTGATTTTGATAATTTCCATGCTTAGTTAATGAAGTCAAGTTGTTCTTGATCATATTGTTCTTGCATATATAGATGAAATAGTCAATTTGTGAAGATATTTTAACTAGTTGATGAAGTCAAGAACCACCATTTTGTAAAATATTTTAATAGTTTGACTCAAATTTCTTTCACTGGTTGATCCAGAGGAAAATGAAATCACAACCACCAAGTTCGATAATTGAACACACAACGAGAATATATTTCAGTAGCCATAGACAGGAGTAGTATAGGCTGTATTGGCCAAGTAGGATAAGAAGAAATAGAGGATGTTAAAGAGGATTGTTTCACCATGGAAATCATAAGAGGGGACGATTTTCCACTGTTATTTAGTTGCAAGATTTTACATGACGACAAGAAATGCTCTTCAGTTATGATCTAATCTTGGAGTGAGCAATATCACCCTTTTTCTCTATCAAGCACTGAAAAAGGCCCGAGCCCTATGGCGGAGTCATCTTGTTCAAACCCGGTGGTCGTTCGGCTCAGCACAACAAGAGGTGGCGCGCGAGGAATTGCAGCCGAGATGCTCCATCCTCCATGAAAGGACGGCATGAGGTTGTAAACAAGAGCCAAATGAAACTTTAGGATGTTTAAGCTTATTTAATAAAGTAATCGAGTCGAGCCGAGCCGAGCTCTTTGAACTAATTATTCAATTTTGGCTTGGTTTATTTTTTTTTTTAACTCGAACTTGATTCGTTTAGATGTTATCAAGCTTTTGATTCATGTTTGACTTGAGCTTGATTCGTTTAAATGTTATTGAACTCTCAATTCAAGATTATTTGATTGTTTGAAATTTTCGTTTGTTTGTTTAATTATTAAACTTGATAATTTAAACTTATTTATTTATTTATTTAACATGTTGATAAGAGTTTTATTAATGAATATATATGATTTGTGTCACAGTTTAGGTTGTTCATGGGATTTGACTTTCTTTTCCCTATTTTGTTGTGCTGTGGATGAATTTGATTCGGTTGGGGTATCTGCTATCACTAATTGGTGTTTGTTCTTGTAATTAGTTTCTCTGTTTAATTCCTGCCATGAGCAGTGTTGATGCAAGTTAGGTTTTGGAGTTCTTTGGTGTTGATTTGGTTGTTGTTATTTGGTTCAATTAATTAGATTTGGGTTGGTTGAGTTAGGTTTAGGTTGGACCTAATATGAACCCAATCTTGGTTGATTGGGTTAGGTTTAGATTAAACCTAATTTGAACTCAATCTTGATTGGGTTAGGTTTAGGATAGACCTAATCGGAACCCAATCTTGGTTGATTGGGTTAGGTTTAGGCTAGACCTAATCTGATCCTAATCTTGGTTGGTTGGGTTAGGTTATTAATAAAAATATAAATAGCTAAGTGATTTCGTATTTGATGCAGGACATTGATTGCCGCGGCTATCTGCGTTGCGGATATTCTTTTGGACGGGGGTTCTCGTCGCTTGGACTTCCTTATATCTAGGCGAGTACTTTTTAATTATATCTGTATTAGATATAATCACCTCTTATACATAGTTAGATATAGATAGCAGTAGGGATACCTGATACTTTTATTTCTATACTCCTTCTTTCGGTAGTTGTATCTGTTAGCATTACTGCTTACTATTCTTTATTTCTGTGTGGATTGGTTATATGTACAACTTACCTTATACCTTATGCTAGGGTTTAGGTTATGGTGCATACTGATTATCTGGAGTACTGCATATCATGTAGATGACAGTAGGGATAGATAGTGGATGATGCATGAGATAGTGACATGCATCATTGTTACACGTAGCATAGGTGGACGACCTTTGACTCCCTAGAGGTTGAGATGGGTCGTCGGACTTGCTACTCGTGTAGGGGCATATGTAGGCGACCTTTGACTCCCCTAGTGGTTGAGATAGACCGTCAGACTTGCCACATGACTTGTCGTGTAGTCCCAGTTCCACTATTCGTTAGTGGATTATAGGCCACGACGTTGCAGCAGGTCCCCTATTCTGTCTGGAGATAGTTAGGGATGAGGGAGCAAATTTTTCCCTAGGACGAGGTACGTTCCGGTCTGAGACCCTGCTCATTCGGTTTCGCGTGACGGTGGCTGTTTGAGTGGTGGGAGGACCTGGTCAGAGCCCTACCCACTCGGTTTCGCGTGATGTGCGACGGTGGCCGATTGGCGTCAGGGGTGACCCATTTTGCATCATGAGCATGCTTTGCATCTCTGCATTTGATTGTGTTTGCTGCACTTGGTTGCTGCATTTGGTTGACATGCATGCTATTAGGGGTTGGATCGACACAGGTAGGTATGTACTTTCTTCTTATGGTTCAGTTCTGTTTTTCCTTTTATTGCACTTTTTCTTCAGTACTATGTTAATTGGTGACTTACTGCTAGTATAGCTTTCTATGCATATTGGACTGTATTTGCTGATTTCTTTGGACTCACCCCGTTAGCCTTGTTTTTTCACCTTTCAAGTTGATCGTCTGGATTGCCCAACAGCCTGTCCCAGTTCGTGTGCCTCCGAGACGATTTCCGAAGTTGTCTTGTATTTTGATAGTGGTACATGTTGGTACCCCTTTTTCTTTGTTCGTTTTGTCTTTTCATTTCCGCTGTTGTATTTTGTGCTCTGTTGTGTTGTCTCTTTTCACGGCAGTATAATTGTACTTTTGTGTGCCATGGAGGCCTTGATTTCGTTTTGCTTTGTTGTAAGTCGTACTGGTACGCAGCTTTTGTTGTTGTTTCTGTTTTCTTTTTATTCGGCGGCTTGTTCCAACCCTATAGGCTGCAGTACAAGCTGCTGAGCGAGTCGTAGGAGTTAGGTTTCAGGATTGTCCGCCGGGTCAAGGGAGTAGCAGTCCGGTTAGTATCGGACGTGCAACTCCTCGGGGCGTGACATGGGGTGCCAGGGTATGCCAGAGAAGTACAACGTCAGCGGGATATCCGCGACGTGTGCACGAACTAGGTAAGGCCTGCGCCGACCCTCGTACTACGACGGCCAGTACAATGTAAGGGGGCACTTGGATCTGATCAATCCGTCTAGTCCCGGGTCCCGTGATTAAGGTGCCGAGAGGACGCCGACTGAATGCCTGCCAGGGAGGACCAGACGACCCTAGGCTTGGTAGCCGGTGCGTCACGCGAAGGGCTGTTGTGGCAGGTGCCTCGGATGTCGGGTGGGGTTGGACACTCGGTGTCTTGCACTGGGACTCGGGTCAGGGTACATCTACATGACCGCTCAGTCGGGCGCCCCGGGCCGACCGAACTTTGACCCTGCCAGTCAGACTAGTCCACCTGCCCCTGGTGGGTCCGACCTATCCTTATGTGGTGCCAGGCTGGCCAACCGGGCTACACGTAAGCTAGGTCGAGATCAATGAACAACGTTCGTAAATAATGTTAAAGAGTAGACAAACCCAAGCTTATGAATCTAATCTTGATCAAGAATCGCACCACAACCTGGAACAACGCAAATCACAGGCAACCTGATCAAGAGAAATCAGAGCCCAAAAACCCAATTCCGAAACTGATCTAACCCCCAAACAAATCAATACCGCAGCATCACAATTACAATCCAAGCACAAAACCAAGATTCATGACCAAGAACGATAGATTATCAGGGATACCAGAAACTGAGGAGCGTCTCAATCCCAAATCAACACACGAACCCAAATCAAAACCTAATTGCGATTTCAAACCCAACTCGGCAGCTCTTATCTAGAATTGTATCGGCGTTTGAAATCGTCGTGGAAAGCTCTGAGGAAATGAAGGGAACGTAAACCGGCGTTGATCCACCAGAAAGATGAGGTCTCCCTTCGCAACCGTGTTCAGGTCGACGCCGACCGTTATCAAGCGCCGCGGGATCACCGGTCGTGTTCTAGACTCGTGACCCGTACCCTTCCAAAAGATGATCAGAGTAGACAGGCGAGGCCTCGTCCACCGGCCGGAGATGACGTCGTGAGCCCGAGACGATGAAGAACAGAGAAAGAAGAAGAGGAGAAGAAACCGAGAGAGAGATCGCGAGATCTGGAGAAAAAGAAGTTCGCAATCGAACTCGGCCACAAGTACAGAATATAAGGGATTGACTCTTTTGCAACTAGACCCATCAAATTTTTCAAATCCTACAATAACCCTTAAGTCTAGGTCATCTTGCCTTTTAGCCCTTAAATTTTTCGTATTCTTACACCCCGCACCACGCCACCCCTCACCTGTGCCAGACTGAACGGCGCCGATTGGTGTCATCCTGTGAGCTGACAGCGCCCATGCTCCTGTCTCAACCGGGTATAAAAGGACGGCAGATGCGGACAGGAGCTGTCAGCTCTCTTGGCTATATAAGTCTCTTCGCAGGTACGCGCACGTGAGTCTCTGGTCTACTATTCTCCTACTTTTTTGCTCTTCCACCGGAGATTGACTTGACCGTCGGAGGGTCTTGCCGGGGACTTTTCTCGACGGATTTGCTAACGGTCATTTTCTTGTAGGTCGGAGCTAGCATCAGCAGTATTCGAGTCTGCCTCACTCTTGGGAGTTCACCTCACTCGGCGATAGGATCATTCACAAATATTAATAAGTTGAATACATCGAACTTATTTGTTTAGTTTAACGAACTATTTAAAATTATTTATTTAATTGATCTGATGTATATTAAATGAATATAAATAAATAAATTCTTATAAAGTTAAATATTAAATTTATTCCTGAATATTTGATTCATTTACATGACAACGAATCACCAAACCCATCAAATGATTAATTTAAACTAAATTTATGATAATTATCAGTTTACACCATGTGCCCACATGGACCATCGAAGCCCAATAATTTTCATTGATCATTTAATCATACATTTATTAATCTATTTTATTCCATTGTTCGATCGAGTTGGAGCACTCGGCCAGATTGAAGACCACTCGGTGAAGTTAGAGCACTCGATTGGTCAGGTTGAAATTAGAGCATTCTTCGATATTTGATCAATCTAAAATAGTGTTGATCTAAGTGGAGAGGATTCTTACTCAGATAACTCGATTAGACAGACGAATTATAATGATGTTCAAGTCAGGATCAAAGGTTAGCAGGGTAACAGGACTAAGCCGGAATTGGATCCAGAATTGAGACACAAGGAATAAGAGATGGAGAGAAATAGTTTCAGCAGAATCCCCTTCTTGAAACATCAAGAAGCCTTTAATTTATATAAGGGAGGAGATGACTCCTGTCTTGTCTGGGCTGTCTTGTCTCATAAAAGTTAATCTTCTGACATAATCCTCTAGTAGCCTTAGTTTCCCCGAGGGCCTGACAGGACCGCCAAAGGGTATGTCCATGTTGTTCCTTCTACAGTCTGATTCTTGGGAAGATATGATTATAGCAAGTGTCTTTTCCTCATAATGAGAGGATAGGAAAGATCTTACAATATCTGGAATGTCCGATCATAATTAAACTTCTGAGACTGTGGGGCCGCCCTGGCTTGTTTCACTATATGTCTCGACTGTGACTCCATATGGACCGAGCCGACCGGCCGGGAGTAGTCACCCGAAGAGGCTCAGTCACTCGTCCGTTAACGACTCTTGGGTGGGTGAGTCACCTGAGTGGGTTCAGTCGATCTCGGTGCCAGCCAGTCCGACCGGCCGGTCAAGTATGCCCGACCGGACAACCAGATACAGGCCATGAGTCATTCGGAACGGGGTAAGTGATTTGATGGGCAGGATGATCGATCTATCCGGTCGGGCATTCCTGATCGGGTTCATCCGCCCGGAACTTAACTACACCGCTCCTTTTCAAAAGAGGGTCATGTTTTTCGCCCGTCCGACTGAACCTTCTTGGTCGGGTTCTGCCGACGAGACCCATCCAACCGACTATCGCCTGCAGGACCAGATCCGCATAACCCCAAATGTATTTATCAGGCTAAGTTAACACCCTATTCGCCCGATTGTCCTTATCCGACTGAGCCCCCCACCCGATCGAACTCCCTACCAAATCAGATTACCTCCCGACCGGATCTAGGACCATATAGACTTATACTGCTGACCTACACTTTGGTCAATATCAGCAACAATAAAATCCCTGGTTCATCTTTTAAGTTCATTTCATATTTTTCTCAGGCATATATCGATCACTGTCATCTTTGCGTAGCCAATTAAGATGCATGACCACACTGATCGTGCCAAAGTCTCTCTGCCGAGCATTGATAACATCTTTGACTCTATCAGATTCTTGAACCTCTCCAGTGTCAGCTAAGAAAAATAATATACAACTAAAAATCCAATAAAAATAACATGATTTTTCAATTATAACGATCTTAAATCAATTCATTGTGTTTTTCACCATATAATTTAATTTTGGATGACACTTTCGACCGTTATCGATGTCCAAACGATAATTAAATATGTACATAAAAAATATCATATTATTTTTGTTAAATTTTTTATTGAAAATTTTTATTGTATATCATTGCTAGTTAATTAGATATCTCTTCCTATGTTCATTAGTTGTCTCCTTTTCATTGGATCCACGTTTTTCTCCCAGTAGATAACCGATTAAAATTCTATGAGTTAATACAGATCTTAAACAATAAATAAATCAATATAATATATTAAATTAATCATATATAATGCCAGATTCAGACAGGCATCCAAACCCGAAAGATAAATTAAAATGGATTTTTTATAGCCAAAATATTATCCATAGATTCGGATTTAAAACATTTGCAATTTTCTCTTTGCCTCATCGTTACGAAAACAAAAAAGGATTGAATTTCGAAGTCGTCGGCTATCGGTTTGCTTGGCCGACTTCCCTGACCCGGTCACCGTCTTCCTTCCTACTGGCTTCCTTCGATCTTCATATAGCCGAGAGCCAGGAACAGAGCTTGCCGCTCCATGGTAGATACAGATTTGTGATTTGAGATCCCCCTCCTTCTTCCATCTCGATTATCGTCTCTCGCAAGAGCTTCTTTGGTAAGTTTGTTGTCTTTTTCAATTCTTCCTCCTCTGTTCTTCCTTTTCTGTGTCAGTGGATCTGATTGTTGCTTTTTTCTATAAAATTGCGGATTACTTTACTAATTTGCGATCGTACAGAAACATCTCCCAAATTAGATTAGGGTTTACAACTTGCTTATAATTCTCTACCCTTCAGTTCTCTGTTTCACAAAAATTCAACTTGATTACTGTTCTAATCGAAGTAAGAAATTAATTTCAGCAATCGCACGAGAATCAATGGCGTTTGCCGTTTCGGACGAGCTTCTGGGCACCTTCGTGCCCATCGCCGTCTACTGGGTCTACTCGGGCATGTACGTGCTGCTCGATGGCTACGATGAGTACCGATTGCACACGAAGAGCGAAGAAAAATCGAAGAACAGCGTCTCCAAAGGCGCCGTGGTCAGAGGCGTTCTTCTTCAGCAGGCCCTTCAATGCGTCGTCTGCATTCTCCTCTTCGCCGTGCGCACTCGTCTCCTGCAATTCGATTGTTTTTACTTTTTCTAATCCGCCTGAACAATTGCCAAAAACACCCAACTGCAGTTCGTCGGCGGGGACGACGTCAGCGGCGCGAAGGCTGAGCAGCCGGGGCCTCTGGTGATCCTTGCGCAGTTCGCCGGCGCGATGCTGGTGATGGACACCTGGCAGTATTTCATGCACCGATACATGCACACCAACAAGTTCCTGTACAAGCACCTCCACTCGAAGCACCACTCGTTGGTCGTCCCTTACGCCTACGGCGCGCTGTACAACCACCCGCTGGAGGGCCTGATCATGGACACCGTCGGCGGCGCCGTGTCGTTTCTGGTCACCGGCATGACCCCCCGCACCAGCATCTTCTTCTTCTCCTTCGCCACCGTGAAGACGGTGGACGACCACTGCGGCCTCTGTATCCCGGGGAACCTGTTCCACGCGTTCTTCAGCAACAACAGCGCGTACCACGACGTCCACCACCAGCTGTACGGGAGCAAGTATAACTTCTCGCAGCCTTTCTTTGTGATGTGGGATAAGATCATGGGGACGTACATGCCCTACTCGATCGAGACGAGGAAGGAAGGAGGGCTGGAAGCGCGACCCACCGGCGTCAAGAAGGATTGAAAATCCAGCAGCTCGTAATCTAGTCTTTTGCCCCTTAATTGTTACTCCTGATAGCATGTACCATTTGCAGACTGTACACATAAATGAGATTACATCAAGAATGTATGTCTTTTTGCGACCATTGACCTCTAGTATGACAATTCAAAGAGTATACATAAAACAGTTTGCTATGATCCCATTTTTATCCTGGAAGCTAACAAGGTGTTTGATCTTGCCAAATATTCAGAACACTCACGTCATCAACACTCAAATTAGGATTTACTTGAGGGAGTATGATGAACAGAGTATACGGAGAAGAAGAGTATAATCTAGTGGAGATAAAGAGGAGAAAATCATATCCCTTCTCCACCTTCGAGAGTGGTTATATAGTGATCAAGAGAGGAGATCTGTCGATCAAAGTGCCATCATTATGCAAGTCGATGAAGGACCAAATCTGACAACTGTTGGTTGTCTTCTCATTCATCCAACGCCACGTGTTAGTCGGGGACATTTACGAAACCAAATCTATCCACCTTGCAATTGCTCTCCCATTCATAGGATGTCGAATATTCACTCTCATTCTCAGCAAGCCCATGTAGGGCATATGCCTGTCTTAAGGGAGAAAGGGGTGACGTCAATGTGGAGTGACCTTGAGAATAAATAAAGTCAGAATGTTACATCGATAAAAGCCGATGTTGAGAGAGGATATTGATGACTGAGGCGACATAGAGATGATCTCGATGAATGAAGCCAAGATTGAGAGCTAGTGTCGGGATTTGAGACTGGACCATAGTCAGTGGCGGAGTCGAGAGTTGGGATTGAGCCAAAGTAGGTGTCTGAGTTAGGAGCTTGTTGGTGCAATCAATCTCGGATCAAGGTTGACTGTTCCGGAAAGAATCGACGTCGACGGCTAGTGACCAGAATTCTGCACATGAGGATGATGACGAGAAAAGAAGAGCTACCATCCTACGAGATTAACACGAGCGTTAAGGGGAACACGTCGGAGGTTGTCCGGCGGACTTAAGTCAGTACCTGGGTTTCATAGATGAAAGAAAATAAGGAAAAGTGTAAGTCAGAATGAGCGTAACCCCTTACCTGGGGAGTCGGAGTACCTTTTATACCCGAGACGGCAGTCATACATGTCCCCACGTTCTTCTCCACGTCTCCTCAATTATCTGTTACTGGATAATCCTTGTAACGGTTCTCGCAGCCATTAAATTTGGGTCGTTGTGATAATTAAGCCTTTAATGACCACGTATTATGGGTCATGATTATCTCGTAATTACTAGTGGTAATTATCCATAGATCCGAAGAAACGGGACGGTTATCTAAGGTCAGGCTACCGGATAGGGTGATCCTTGAGCTCCGCTACCCCGAGGTGATCTCGGGGTCCTTTGTCCTGGGGGATCCCGGGCGCTCGCCTTCCCGAGGTGATCTCGGGTGTGTGTCCTCCTGGAGCGATATTCAAGAGTATGTCTACCCGAGGGGGTCTCGGGAATCTATCTTCCCGAAGGGGTCTCGGAAGTCAAGGAAAGAGAGTCGTCCAGACTTGGTAGATTTCGCCACATAGCTTCTTAAGTCCATGTGTCAGCCGCGGGGTGCTCAACCCCATCACAAGTTCCTCCCTTCAAGTCTAATCGAAAGAAGTGTGACTGACTGATTAGATAAGTGTTGTAACAAAGAAGTTATGTTATGGTTAGTCCCTGGACCCAATACTACTTTATTGGCGGCACGTTGGGTCCGAGGAATTGAAATATTCGTCCCGGGGTCTGAGACAATCTCTTTTTGAATTGTCCTTCCTAAAAGGCTTTTGCAATTCTCGAGGCACATCAATGATAGTCGTCCATCACCCATAAAAGCGCATGGAGCTCTTTAATGGCGACAAAACCCCTTCGCGAATTCGCCCCTGCCACGTACCCCAACTTCTCTCCTCGCGATCTCTTGCTGACATATGCAGCTCTGGCTGACATGCATGGCAGGCTTACATCAAACGGCTGCTTAGTAGTGACGTCTTGATGTAGCTGTCTCCCGCCATCCACGTGTCTTGCCCTCATTGTATACACGCAGGCGGCTTCATCCCTATAAAAAAGGGGAGGCGAAAACATTCAGCCACCTTCCGGCTTCATCGCTTAACAAACATTGTCTTCGTCTTCTTCCCTAAGGACTCCTTCTCACGCGTAAGTCTTCTGCTCCCTTCTCATCTTCTTCCTTAGAAGCCATGGGTAAGGAGAGCAAGAAAGACTAGGATAGGAGAGAGGCTCCAGAGGAGGGCTACCAAGCAGAGTGGTACGAGTCCGTCTCTTCTAGAGTAAGGCTGAAAGCTCTACAAGAGGTCGGTGAGGCTTACGGCATTCCGACCGAGATGGCGGTGGTGATCCCTAGGGTGGACCAGTCACCGGCAGAACCTCCTCTAGGTTTCTTTACCTTCTTCTTAGGGCAAGTAAAGTCGGGGCTTCATTTGTCTATCCCCCCTTTCTTCATGAATATATCCTCCTATTTTGATATCCCTCTCCACCAGATGGCTCTCAACGTCTTTGCTCAGATGGGCAGGGCGTACATCATCTTTAAACTCTTTGACATCCCCCTGACCCCTTGCATTTTCCATTCATTCTTCGTTCCGATTGGCTCGCGAGGGACATTTAGATTTACAGCGCGTCCCAGCCATAGGTTCTTAGGGGGATTCCCTTCTTCTCATAAAGGGTGGAAGGAGAAGTTTTTCTTCATCCGACTACCCCACCGTCCTTTCAGTTCCCATCGCAGGACGAAGAATCTGCCTGCTCCCCCTGAACTAGGGAACTTTCAACAGGATCTCGCCTACCAGCGAGCTAGGGGCATTCTGTCTAGCATGGAGTTCAGTGACCCGGGTCTGGTACATAGTGATGAGCTCATGTACCGAGCGGGCCTTAGCCCTAAAGTCACCTGCATCAGTCCCAACCTCGGTAAGTTTTTCATTGCCATCAATGCTCGTTAATTCTAACTGATGCTCTGTTGCCTATCTATTGCAGAAAAAATCATGCTCTCGAAGGCGATGAACCAGCTCATCAAGTGGGATGAAGCCAACAAGGGGGCCCTGGATCCTCCTCCAGTCCCTCTCACCTCACCCTCTGCTTCGGCCGAGGCCTCGGAGGAGACTATCGAATCGTCCAGTGAGCATGCAACACCGGAGAGGACAGAGGCTCCTGACGTGCCTTAGACACTTGCCAACCAAGGGACTCCGGGTCTGTCTGTCAACCCGGAGACTGGCGTCCCTTCAGGGAATGTTCCACCTCTTGCTACCGTCCATACGAGGGAGGCTGCAAAGAAGTCATCGCCTCCCGTTGACCCAAAAATACCCAAATTTTTTGGGCGGCAAAAGAGGAAAGTCCCGGAACACCTAGCCCAGAAACGGAAAAGGTTGCATCACATCAACCCCAACACACTCTCTTCTATCCCTGAGGAGGGTTCCCATCTCCGATGATGAGGATACCGTCCCCCCCCCCTCCCCCCCCCTCCCCCCCCCCCCCCCCCCCCCCCGCGTCTCCGCCTTCCCAGCGGACTGCCCCTACAGAGAGGCGGTCAAGCCCCCGTCTCCTCCCCGGTCGACTCTTCCGAGACCCCGAAAGGCAAGCAAGCATTGCTTGCCCAACCTCGGATGCAGCTCGACCACCTACGCAAAAGGCTGGACGTGGCCTTGGAGGTTACCGCAACCTTTTCCCCCGATGCACTTTAAGGAGGTCCCTGCCGATGCCCTTTCTTCCGAGGGGGCCTCCAGTTCTGAGGAGGATGACTCCGGGCCCTCCACAGTGCCCCCTAGAGCTCCCACTATCCAGCCACTCCCCACGCGCAGAAACTCCTTACCCTCTGTGAGCCGAGCTGATACCCTAAGAAGTCAAGGAGTCTCAAGAGGGGAAGCCGTGCGAGTCTCCGTCGGGCCTCTCACCACCCTCCATGAGTCTCTTTTAAAGATAAGTGTTCCCGGTTTCATAAGTTACTTCCTTTTATGTTTCATAGCTCCTTTGCAATGTGACAGGCAGCTCAAGACTGTCTGACAACCGGTCGCCACTTGTACTCCTGGCTGGAGGTTGAGGCTGTTAGGATGCATATTATAAGCCTAGCTTTTGTATAAACATCTATTTTGAATAAGAATCACAGTGGTCATGGTTGCATTTTATATTTGTTATATGTGTGCAAATTGTTTGTTACTTTACATTGTAAATAATATGGTGTGTGGTGTCACACAGAAGATTATGTTATCAGTTTCTTGTAAAGTATAAGTAGTGGCTCATAACCGAGATGAATTTGGACAAACCATTGGAATGGTTATAGTGTGATTTGGTATTAGTCTATCTTGACTATAGAATTACACTAGTACACTTTGTGTGTATTGAGCAGGACCGACTTGAGATTGTTCAATTTATACTGACTATATAATCGAACAAGACCTCTGTTATTATGATGCACATGCTCTTAATCCTGATATAATAATGGACACATATACTTAATATTTATTTCTTTAATTTACCAATGGGCGAAATTATTCGTTAAATCAATAGGCCATGTAAATTGAGAAATAATATTATTTACATGATGTGTCGTGGATTATAGAAGGAAATCATGTCCTAATTATTTAGGATGATGATGTCCCCTTGAGGAGCTCATAAAGATTATCATGTAAATCCTGCAGGTGGACTTGGTCCGACATGATAATAAGGTTAAGTGGTACTACTCATGGAGTTAGATATTAATTAATTAAATTATCAGTAATTTAGTTAATTAATGGATATGCGATATCTTAAATACGAGAAGATTATGTATACATAATATGGTGGAGCCCATATTTAAATATGGGGTTGGTGCGGTAGTTCAATAATAACACATTAGTGGAGCGGATTATTATTAACGGGTTGGGTTTATGATCCGTTAGGAGATCAAAATCAACTTCTCCTCATGGTCCCTATTGTAGCCTATAAATACCTCATGAAACCAAGAAAAAAAAGAACTTGAGCCCTAAGCCACTAATTCTCTACCACTCTTCCTCTCTCTCTCCTAGGGTTTCGGCGTCGTAAGCTTCCCTTGGAGGTGACCGGTGGCAGCAAGGAAAAGAGAAGGGGGTGGTTGGGTTTAGGGAAGAAACATCCTTTCTTCCTCTTCTTCTTTCTCTTCTCCTCTTCTCCTTTGGGCGCCGGTGGCAAGAAGGAAGCAAAGGTGCGGTGGCTAGGGTTTGGGGAAGGAAGAACTTGTTTCATTCTTCTCTTCTCTTCCTCTCTTCTTCCTCCCTTGGGCGTGCACAAGATACAAGAAGGAGAGGTCGTCCAGCGCAAGCAAGGAAGAAGTCTTTTTCTTCTTTTGGCCGACGGCAACAAGAGGAGGAGGAGGTTGGCGCAAGGAGTCTTCTTCTCCTTTGGTGGTCGGTGCAAGGAGTGGTGTCTCCTTTGTTGATCGACGTAAGCAAGGGGGAGAAGAAGGAAGGTCTTGGTGGTTTCGTTTCTTGGAAGATTGTCGCTCACACGACATCCAAGAAGAAGATAGGAATACGATAGAAGATCAAGAGGTAAAACAAGAGGTATAATCTTGTTTTCTTATTCTAGTTTAATTGTTTTCTTATTTTTCATGGACCTCGAAGATAAACACAAGAACCGACGATCCAATCATCATCTATTCCACGGCTATTTGACAAAAGGAGCTACATTGCTTGAACAACAAGTTTATTGAAGCGATCACTTAATCGAATAGCATGATGATGAAGTAGGTCGTTCGGAAAGTTTTTCTTTCCATCCGGATTTGTTCTAATCAGTAGAATTTTAATCCGGGGACATAGAGAGGAATCCTAACCGAATGAAACCAACAATTAGTATCAGAGTCATGGTTTCCGATTTTGTGTGTTTTGGATTCGGTTACTTTCATGCATTTCATATATGATTTATGCCAGATAATAGTAGGATGTGCAATAGGCTAACTTTGTAATAGCAGGCATAAGATCTAACTATTGCCAATCGATTGGCGAGAGATAGCAATCTATTGGTGAACTCTAAACTCAGTTGGTTGAACCCTATACTTGGATTCAGAGTTTAGGATTGGGCAATCGATTGGAGTAATCGATTGAGCCAAAGCAATCGATTGAAAGCTTATTTTAGGTACACAGAAGGCGTCGAAATCGATTGGGACAATCGATTGGCATCACCAATCATTGGACCAATCGATTGGCAGTGTTTTCTTAAGACAATAGAAACTTCAGAGTCAATTAAGACAATCGATTGGAACCTAAGCAATTGATTCAGGAAATCAATTAGTTGACTTTGATTAGTAAACAAAAGGCCTTCATAATTGATTAGGGCAATCGATTTAGAGGCTAAGCAATCGATTGGGTTAATCGATTGATAGTGATTTCTCTACGAACAAAAGGCTTCAAAATCATTTGGGTTAATCGATTAGAAACTGATAATCGATTGGTATGACTCACCAATCAATTGGTCGGGCGAAAAATAATTATTTTGTAGGTTTAGACAGTCGGATTTGATGTGACAAACGATTGGGAGAAAGGTCAATCGATTGAGAGGCATTTGTTAGCCCAAAAGCAACCCTATAAAAGGGTGTTTCATGGAGATTAGAAGTCGCAAGTTCTTGAGAGGTTAGAGGTGAAGTGTTGCTGCATTTTCGACCATCAAGAGACTAATCAAAGCAACAAGCAATCATCCAAAGCAAAGATCTCATATGTAAAGTTTGTTATTTTCTTTTCTTGTGTATTTTGCTTTTCTTGTTGTACTCTTGTGCTCAAGCTTGTAAGAGGTTTCTCTGCCTCTAAATGTTTATGAGAAAGGAGTAGACCCTTCGATTAGTCATTTTAAGGAAGTGGATACTGATAAGCGTGTGGTGTATAGGATTTTAATTAAGTTTTCACGTTATTTTGGACCAACTTTGTATGCATAAATTCCACCATATTCTAATTTGTGCTTCATTTTCATATTTTTCTACTCTTGGATACTGCTTTCATTTATTTTTTGATGATAGAGCATGATTTGGAGTGAAATAGGGAGTTGAAGATGAAGATTGGAGAAGTCTCCTACCCTGACACGGTTGCCAGTGTCGAGTCGTGTTGAAGTTGGAGACTTTACCACGGAGGCTTGTGCCCAACGACATAGGTTGTGCCCCACTTGCCACAAGGGACACGGGTGATCGCGCCCTATGACACGACCCATTTTCACCCTCGCGTAGAAGCCAGGGCGATTGTGCCCCTGCGGTATGACCCATTTTCACCCCTACGCAGAAGCTCTTGCCCTCGACACAAGCACCCATGCCCAACAACATGACCCATGGTATGTGCCCGTTTTCCAATCCTATAAAGCCCCATTGGATTGGGAAACTCGATTTGGGGTCGCCCAAGGGCCCCAAGAGAGCTCTAGAGGACAAACTAGAGGAGATCCATCACCACCAACGCCTGGGAAGATCGGGAGCATCCGGAGAGCAAATCTACAACGAGACTAAGCTTTCTTCGCTTGTTTCTTAAACTCTTGTTTTAAATCTGATTTGTAATGAATGGAAACATGTTTTTTGGTTGTATCCCTGTGTCTATGGGGTGAACTTTGGATTCTACGATTGGGGAGTAACCCTATGTGATTGTAAATACTATTTCATCAATCTGTGCATGATTACTTTTCTTGTTTTTGTGATATGTTAAATTGTGGTCATGATCTAACATATTAACACAATCTTGATGCCAAAAGCATGAGATTCGTATCCCATGAGAATTTGGGAATAGATTGAAAGGAGAACTTAATCCTCTGACTAGTAAAAAATCGAGACACAGAGAGTCGAATATGAATGTACAACTCAGTATGCCATGAGGAGCCCTAGGTCGTGATAGAGTTTAATGGATAAAACTTAATTCATTGACATATAGTAGGAAAAGTAGTTAAGGTGATGATTAGGGTTGATACGTTGGTGTAGTATCAAAAGTTCACACCGGTTACATAAGATGATCTACTTATATAAGTCAACATTGAGGATAATAATTCAAACATAGACTAAATATTTGTTGGCATAAAGTGAAACCAAAGTCTTAGAAATGTTTTCTCTGACTGTCTTCCTACTACTTTCTTTCCTTTCTACTGCCTTCTCCAATCGAATCTCTACTGCCTTTTCCGATTCGATCTCTATTGCCTTCCTGCTATTTCACCCCTGCCTTCTTTGACTGCTCGCTACTACACCTTTCTCTGCCTTTCTGTGATCTCTCTGATTTGTCATTGCGATCACTCTCTATCTTCTCTGCTTTTCTACTATCTTTCTACTACTTGATACTACCTTATCTATCTTTCTCTGATTTCTCACTGTGATCACTCTTTATCTTCTTCACGTAATCTCTCTACCTTCTTACTTTGATCACGCTCTATTTTCCTATTGTGATCTCTTTGCTCTCTCTCTGATTTCTTCCTGCTTTATTAGATTTTCTAGTTCTTGGTAATCAAAATTTAGGACTTGTCTAGGCAGTTAAATTTGCTTAGTAAGCTAGTACTCATCTATCAGTCCTTGTGGTTCAATATTTTTTATTACTTGGCAATACTACCGTGCACTTGCGGTTGACACGCATCAGATACTAAGTAAAATCCAAGTGTTGTGCATGTGGAGTCAAGTTTGAATCAAGTTTTTTTTATGTATTCAAACGAAGACTTGAGAGAAGTTATTGAAGCTATTCAACCCTCTCTCTTATGCATAGCTGAGATTTTAGAGATGGTGTAGGGACCTAATAATGAGTCAGAGTAGATGTTAGGGTTGGGAGTTAAGATCGAGCCAAAGTAAATGTCAGGGTCGAGCTGAGACTGATCCAGAGTAGATGTCAGGGTCGAGAGTTAAGACTAAGCCAAGAAAGGTATTGTTACTTGTGCCGAGACAATGGCCATGGTAACTTTGCGCCCCTAGGATGAGAGTATGGGGCTTATTAGGCTCAACTTGAGTTCCTTCTATAATGATTTTAACCCTTCCTAAGTGGCATCTACCTCATCTTGACTTTGATTGATAGCTCAACATGACTTTTGACCCATGAGACATGTGAGGGTTGAAGGAAATAGCCACATCACAAGTCTTCCCTTCAAGTCTAGTTGAAGGAGGCATAGTCCAACTAGTTGAATTGTGATGAGCTGTCATTTGGGAAGAGAAAACCTCACTTTTAATAGATGTGATACACGAGATTGTATATCATATTAATGATTAGGACCCTATACTACTGCATTAATGGGTGGCGTGTGATATCCAACTTAGGCCACAAGAGCACCTTACCAAATTAAGTGCAATGGTGTGCGACAACGACGATGTTACTGTTGATGCCATCCTAAATCTGACGATGGGTCACGTTGGTGCCTATTTAATCTTTGCTTTGAATAGCAATGTTTGAATTGTCTCGAAAATTGATGTGGCGTCGCATAATTCATCATATCTACGCTTTAATGGTGAAGATTGGGTCGCTGTCATGGCCATATGCCTAATCAATCTAACGGTTGGCATGAGATCTTGTTGGAATTTTTGTGAAAAATACATATGTTTTCAATAAAACACGTAGCAAAAGCAAAACTAATTTCTTAAATTTTTCACACATCCCAAATAAACAAGATCACATGTGCAAAACATAAACGTAAATCATATATTGTTTAGAAGTCATACATTTCCAATGACGTTTAGACGAAAAGAAATCACCTAGCAATCCTCACAAGACTTGCCTCTATTAGTATACATGCCAAAATTTCTTCTAGATGACTTTGCAAGTCACAAGTTACCTCTCCGCTTGGTACTAGTCAAATCAAAGTGACAACACAATCAAAGAGAGGGGACCGAATGTACCAAGGTGGAACCGGCGACAACATAAAGGGGAATTCTTTACAAGGGGAGTCAACCAACCTTTAGACAACACAAGGAGGAAGTCGGCTTGGGCGACAAAAGAAGAAGGGGCAACGACACTTGATTTGATGGCGACAAATAAGGGGGCAGTAAAACAAGAGTAGAAAAAACAAAAAAAAGACCTTACTCTCCATTTTTCCATGAGGCCTTTTTATAACTCTTCATTAAGGCTTAATGAACAAGTCCAAATTCATGTCACATATGTAACTCACCTATGAGAGGTGTGAACAAAAACTTAATCTCATGTCACGTGAGTAGGCCCAACTCGCCTATAAGAGGCATGGCCATAAGTGCTTCCGATGCTATAAATACTTTCCATATTTGCCCTTTGCATGGTCCAACCAGACTTAATCTCTCTCCCTTTGAGAATCTTATTCTCTAACTCATTTTTATGTCTTCAAGATATACTCGTAGTCTGTGTGATTCAATAGGTTCTTGGTTATGTTAGTCATTCATAATTAATTATTAAATATGAATAAATCATGAGTATCACCTAGTAGTATATCACAACTCCCAATCTATCAGAAAATCATAACTAACTTCAGAACACATTATGAACCCTTTAGCGGCTATAATTATTAATGTTTCAGTTCCTTTTACTCATCTTATACTCACTTGGTTCAAAACATGATTTATTTATCAGTCCCCACTAGACTAACTATATTACAATTAGCCCAAGTAGTTATTCATTATCTTGTGGATTCAAATTACTCAAACATTTATTTTCAAGAAGATCATTCTCTTTACATGTTTGTTTTGGCCAAAGACTTATGAGTAATAATCCTAACAAGAGGCTATACGGTATACATCTATATTATATTTGGACAACAACTTGTTGTCCTTTTGTGTGCTGCCGATTTCCACCCTACTTATTTAAGAGGCGTCCTAAAGGCAATCGCCTTTAACATTGCATTATTTATTTGATAAATAAAATTTATTATTTGTGTATATATTCTATAGGTTTGAGATTATATTTTACACTCGATTAATGAAGTCCACAATACAATGCATAGCAAGAGAGAAATTATGATTGGATCACAATTAGTAGGTATCTTATCATATGTAATTATGTACATATTGAAACCTTCTATAGTCGATGAATTGATGAGATTGGACATCATTAATTCTGTGATACTGACATATGTTATATTCCTTAGTTTATCCAAGCAATTGATCCTCGCTAGCTGAAAATATTGGGATGTTAACAATTAACATGTGAATGCTAGTTATCGGTAACTAGCTCATTGGATGTGATCTGCTATGAAATTTCATATGATTTTTTATATGTCGATAAAGATTTCATTGCATTGCAAGTATAAGTTTTTTTAGGCTTGAGGTATTCAAGTCATCTTGGTCATAGAGACTTATACTTTGACATCTTAGTAGAACATCTCCTAGGAAATATAAATCTGGGATGATTGGATATAAGTCAATATACCCAAAGGTATTTGAATAACCAAAAAAGGATTCGATCATCACTCCTTTTATAAAGGAGATGTATACCTTATAGTCACTTATCTGGATTATTACTCATAATTTTTTGGTCAAAGTAAATACGTCAAAAGAATGATCTTTTTGGACATGTATGTTTTGAGTAATTTGAATCTATAGGATAATAAACTATAATTCAAGCAAGGTATGATGTACTAACTTGGTGGGAATTAACACATAAATTATGTTCTAAACCAAGTAGGTAAGATGAGTGAAAAGAATAGAAGTATTAATAATTGTAACTGTTGAAAGATTTTGACGACGTTCTAAAATCAATTATGAGATTGATCCCAAGTAGATGTCGAGCTCAAAAAGCTAAGACTGAGTGTTATTGCTTGTGTCGAAACAGGGGCCATATATTGTAACTGTCATGCCCTTGGTTAACTTCGCGACTCTGGGAAGAGGATATTGGACAAAAGGTGAAATTGCTCGTCCCCAGCGCCCCCGTCGTACCCGTCCCAAGGCCATCACGAGGGAGGTAAATCACAGTCTCCGGAGTAATTAGTGCACAGTTGGGCCGAGAACTGATTCACCAAACGTCCAGAGTTTTAATCCGGTGCGCCTCGTGCGACTCGAACCCAGGACGTCTTAGATAATACCCCATGCACTAACCACTCCGGATCTCCGTGGGGACCTGGGAAGAGGATATTGGGCATCTACTGCATATTGACTTTCACTGTAGCTCAAAAAGACTTCTGACCCACCAGGCGAGACATCTGGAGACTGAATAAAACTGCCGCATCAGTGTCATAGGAGTGGCTCCAAATCCATCGCTGGCCTGCTACAGTCGCCAAATTGGATCTCGTTATGATCCACGCCATCTTTTCTTCCTCCATCCATATAGCTACGATCCTATGTCATTGATTCACAGATCCAACACAGCACGCCGAGTAGCAGCATGGATCGCCTCCCGCCTGGCTTCCGCTTCCGACCCACTGACGAAGAGCTCATCACCCACTACCTCGCCCGCAAGGTCGCCGACGCCGGATTCCGCACCCTCGTCATCGGCGAGGTCGACCTCAACAAGTACGAGCCCTGGGATTTGCCATGTACGTCGTCGCTGGCTAATGCCATCCTCTGTTTTATGTCTGCTCTATGCCGCAGTCATGGTGTTCGACGATTTTCTTGTGGAATATGTATTGCAGTGAGACCCGAGACGGGGGAGAAGGAGTGTTACTTCTTCTGCGTCAGGGGCAGGAAGTACCCCACCGGGCTGAGGACCAACAGGGCCACCCGAACCGGCTACTGGAAAGCCACCGGAAAAGACAACGCCATCTATCGCGGCCGAAGCCTGGTCGGAATGAAGAAAACTCTGGTTTTCTACCGTGGCAGAGCTCCCAAGGGCGAGAAGAGCAACTGGGTCATGCACGAGTACAGACTGGAGGGCAAGTGCTCCTCCCTCCACCACCACCACCATCTCGCTAAAGTAATTCCATTGATCTTTCTCCATCGATCTTCCATTCGAGTTAATGGTTATAAATCGCTAGCTTTTGGTGGTTGGTTTGTCGCAAAATTTGTAGAACGAGTGGGTGGTGTGCCGGGTGTTCCACAAGATCCCGGCGAGCACCAAGAAGCCTCCGGCTCCGGTTATGTTCAAAGCCGAGGCGGCGTCTTCTCTTCCACGGCTTCCACTGCCGACGACGATCCACGCTAGCGCCGGCAGCGTCGACGCATTTGACTCGATCGACGTGACCTGCTTCTCCACCGCGCCAGCGGGGACTTTCCCCGAAAATTTGAACGACGGCTACTTCGCTCCGGCCGAACTGCATCCTCCGCCGCCTCTGTTCGCCTCCATGTCGAGCGTAGGCGGTGACGATCAGCAGGAGGCCGCCGGCGGCAGCGATCACATTCTGGCGCTTCTCGGCCACACTATTTGGAATTAACTGTTATTAAACTAATTACTAGCTTGTTTTAGTTAATTATTTACTATCTTGTAATAATTAATCACGATTGCATGCAATTGCTTCACTTAATTGGCCGCTGTTATATCCGATGATGATGAATGTTCTTAATATATAAATTAATTAGCACTTTTTTTCCCCATTTGGTTGATTCTGATTCACCAATAACAACTTACTGGGTCACGAGAATTTATCAGTTTCGCATGGATTTTGTCTTTAATTTAGAGGGACAGGAATTAAGGGGACCCATCTGGTGAAATTATTTTAGTTGGTGTTTTGCAGTGGCAGTGTGGGGAGCTCAATAATTACCGGATTTGATAGTCTCGAATCATAAGCGTCCTGTGGAATGGATCAACGATTAATATCTAAATATTACCATTTTAAAATTTATATGTTAAAATCTGATAAAATTTGTATATCCGTTGATAAGGATAAGTATCTCGGGATGAATGTGTGATACGGAAAAGCTACGTGGTAAGATCCGTCAAACTAGTGCTCCGAGATCAGACTGACAATTGGGCTCCCGAGACTATACCTCGGGATAATGGAAGAAAACCCCTGAGGTCAGACCGAGAATCGAGCTCCCGAGACTAGCTAGCTTGGAAAAATTGATGAAGATCCCGAGGTCAGCTCGGGAGATAAGACTCCGAGACTGACTCGGGAGAGTGGAACTCAAAGATCAACATAGGGATCAGAAAGTACGACTTTAAGTATTCATTCCTCCTTTCAGAATAAGAAAATTATTGGATAATTATTGTTCACAACGCATGACAATTAAGGTCTTAATGATCGCAATAGTCGTTACTAAAAGAAATGATAACTATCAAGTAACCGATGATTAAGGAACGTGAGAACGTGAGAATACGTGTGATAAAAATCTCAGGTATATAAAATGCCTCGTTATCCAGGTAAGGAGGGGTGAGATTTTTTGCCAAGACGATAACAATTTGATTTCTCATTGTCCTCCAAAAAAGGAAGAATTCTGACTTGTGCATCGGAGAGGGCTCTACCGAAAAATCTTCCGATGCATCCTCTTTAACGCTCATGTTAATCTCGCAGGCATGAACATCCTCACCCCGTCATTGTCGTCATGGGTTGTATTTTGGTGACGACTCATCATCTCCGTCGTTCGCTTCCAGAACATTTGTCCTTCTCACGTGTTAGTCACAGTATCCTAACTAATAATTTCTGTAATTTATCTCTTATTGATCCCGAAACGCATTTGGCAGGGAGTTGCCACGTTAATCTATCACAAGCTGCACATGGTTTATCTCTTGAGACTTGTTAAAATATCTTAAAATACTTTTTTAATTAAGAGGTTCTCATTAAACCAAGATTCATTTGTCCATTCAACCAATAATTGATTTTGATCTTATCAATTGGTGTCCGTACGCATTACATGCCAAAATCAATTAAACCTCTTAAATTGTCTCACTTATACTCGGCCATTGAACAAGCCCTTCAATCAACAGTACGTCCAAGTGATGATCCTATCCGGAGGAATTCAATGCGTTATTGACATATATAGTATCGAAAAATAATTAGATTATGATGAGCAAGCAACACTAAAATGACCAAGTAGTTTAGTCAAGATTATTAGATAGTTAATTTTTTATCAAGAAAATAATACAAAATTTATTTTTGAATTTATGAATTTTGTATCACTTTGATCTCGTTGTTTTAAAAGGTACATTAATTTTAAATTTTATATGTTTAAGTGGATATTGTATTTTTATATTGCATTTTTGTAAAATATATATAGCTCAAACAATGTTTAAACTTTAAAACATTATAATAGATTTATATATTAAGTATATATATATATATATATATATATATATATATTAAAACTTTAAGCTCTATTTTGAAAAAAAATAAACTCTTTCTATTTGTTCTACTCTTTAATTTGATCATCTTGTCAAATATCGAAACGTGGCAATCATGTCACATGGTGGCCAAGCATAAGGGAAAATAAAATAGTCCCTACCAAATACACTATTAATAATTAATATATAAATATTATCATCATGAAATTTAAAAATCAAAATTTGATAAAATCAATATGTCTATTCTCCCTATGTATTAGCTACAATATTCGAATTAATAATCCTCGTGATTTAATTCCTTGATACTGAGATAGATTGACGAGAAGATTAGAGACAAACGAATTATTTTTTGTCATCAGAGAAAATAATAAGAAGAAAAGATTCCATAATTTGATGATTACTCATTTCCTTCGCTACCTCAATTAGGCAATTTCATATAATTTAGCTCGACAACCGTTCGTCTAATTCAACATTTCTTAGAGTTTTTTTCTCTATCATATTTCTAAAATTTAATTAAATCATCTATTTATTAAATTTAGATAATTATTTTTGATTTTATAATTTTAGAGAATTGAAAATGAATGCACACTACAAAAAAAAACTCGATTTTGCGACAAATTTTGCGACGAATTTTTAAAAAAAATTCGTCGCAAAAAATTTTTGCGACAAATTTGGCGACAAAAAAAAATTCGTCGCCAAATACTCGTCGCAATATTCTGCGACAAAAAAAAAGAATTTGTCGCAAATTTTGCGACAAATTCATTATTCGTCGCAAAATTTCCAACAAATTAAATTTTCGTCGCAAATCTTTGTCGCAGATTTTAATATAATTTATCTAAATTTTTGCAACGAATTTGAAAATTCGTCGCAGATTTTGCGACAAATTTTTAAATTCGTTGCAGATTCTGCGACAAATTTTCAAATTCGTTGCAAAAAATCTGCAACAAATTATAAATATTTGTCGCAGAATTTGCGACGAATTTTAAAATTTGTTGCAGATTATTTCCAACGAATAAAAAATTTGTCGCAAAATTTGCGACGAATAATAATATTTGTCGCAGATTTTTTGGGACGAAAACAAAACTTGTTGCAAAAACCGCGATAAATTTTTTATTCGTCGCAAAAAATCTGCGACAAATTTAAAAATTCGTTGCAAATTCTGCGACGAATTTTATAATTTGTCGCAAAATTTGCGACGAAATTCAGAATTCATCGCAAAATATCTGCAACAAATATCTAAATTTGTCGCAGATTTTGCGACAAATTTAGGAATTCGTTGCAGAATTTTGCGACGAATTTTTGACTCGTCCCAGATTATTGCAACGAAAATATTAATTTATTTTAAAATCTGCGACAATTTTTTTTAGATTCTGCAACAAATTTTATAAATTTGTCGCAGAATCTGCGACGAATTTTGCAACAAATCCTAAATTTGTCGCAGAATCTGCGACGAATTTAGCAACAAATCCTAAATTCATCGCAAAATCTGCGACGAATTCTATAAATTTGTCGCAGATTCTGCGACAAATTTTATAAAATTGTCGCAAAATCTGCGACAAATTTTATAAATTTGTCGCAGATTTGCAACGAATTTAGCAACAAATTCAAAATTCGTCGCAAATTTTCGATAAACAGTAATATCGATAATTTTGCGACAAAAATATTTTTGTCGCAAAAGTCATCGCAAAATCATTAAAATGTTTTAAAAATTATATTTATAAATAAAATTTTATTAAAATAAATCTCAAATCATTAGATTCAAAATTGATACCTGTTTTATTTTCTCAAGATTTTCAATGACAATATGCTCTAGTTGATTAAAAATTATATTTATAAATAAAATTTTAATAAAACAAATCTCAAATCATTAGAATCAAAATCGATACCTATTTTATTTTCTCATAATTTTCAACTACAATACACTCTAATTGATTATCCATGAATAGCAAGATTAAAAAAAAAGAAAATTTAAAGACAAAGATTAAAACTAATTCATAGTTTGATTAAATGAAATTTAAAACAATAAATATTATACTTTACATGATAACAAAATCACAAACAATAAATGTAATAGTTTACATAGAAGAAGTCAATATCAACTCAAAAGATAATGACTGTCATAATTACAAGGTAACGAGTTAAATTTCCTATTACAAAAACCTCAACAAGCTTCTAGGTGACATGGAGAAATGAGAGCAGGTGACCTGTCGCTATCCTTCAAAATGATCTGTATAGTACCTGATAACATTGAAGAGAAAAAGTAAGATATTCATGAAATGGAACAACAATCTTAGTGTATGATGCTCTAATACAATACAATGAAAAGAAATAGTGCAGGCAGTAATATAGATAGCATAATACCTCCATGCTCTTCTGCACTACTATTATTGAGGATCTCAATGATAAAGACCATAAAGGAAACTCAGACTTCCATATTAATGCAGGCAAGATAAAACCCAACTATACAAACAAGTATATATGTCAAATAAATCTAAAAACTAAGAACTTACTACAAGCCTAGAAAATGATATCTCTGCCATTGGAATTGAACTATAAGATGTAAGACTAAAAAAAAATATAATGGTACATAGAAAATAAAATAAGTTGTAGAAAAGAAAACCTTACCATATTCGTAGAGATAAAGAAAATGTGCAAATCCTGTGACAACAAGATATCACCTGTGATGACCTATAAATAGCAAGAAATATAAAGCATTAACAAATAATATATATAAGATTACAAATGAGATATCAACTATACATTAATTTTTTATATTAAGATAATAAACTTACCCATCATCAAAAATCAACGTCCTCATTGTCATTGTCATCCTCATCCTCCACCTCGTCCTCCTCCTCATCATCATCTTCTTCATCATCATCGTCGTCATCATCATCATCATCATCATCAATTTCACTTGCATCCACATTTATCACTATTCCACTGGGATCTCGTAATGTTGGAATATTATATTCCTCTGTCTGAAATGTATTTACAACTTGCTCTTGTTGATATGCAATGTCTTCCCAACGTTCCTCAATTTTTTTTCCGTGCTTTCGTTTTACAAACAGCCCACCAATCCAATTTGTCACGTTTCAAACTAGGATATGAAGCATAAAATACTTGAATTGCTTGTTGTGCCAATATAAATGGTTCATATCTCTTATACAATCTCTTATGATTTATTTCAACCAAATTATATTGTGGATGCACATTCATCCCTTTGATAGGGTCAAACCAATGACACATGAATAGAATAACTTGCATAGCTGGGCCAGGATATTCTACCTCTATAATTTCATCCAGCAAACCATAAAAATCATTGCTTGGATCTTCATCATTTGATGATTTTACACAAACTCCACTATTCATTGTACTCTTGCCCTTGCCATATTCTTGAGTATGAAAATTATATCCATTTATAAAATAAGCTGGCCAAGTGCGTACCAATGCTTTTGGACCCCATGATAGATGGAACAACATTTCATGTTGAATGTGAGTTCGATTATCATGAACCTAATGACAAAGATATCAATTGTTAAAAATATGTTTATATAAAACCAAATTTGGATTTTATACTTACATATGATTTGAACCATGGTGCAAATTCTTCTTCACATAAACGATCAAACTCGTGTGTCGATAATTCAGAATATAAGTTTTGAAAAATCCTACCATCAAAAAAAAAATAATTATGCAATCAATTTAACACAAAAATTGGAAATTGAGAGAATATATACTTACTGGTAATATGGCGATACTTCAGGACAATTAAGTAAAATATATGTATGCGCTGCCCGCCATTCTTGACCAGTTAAGTATCTCTCTTTACATTGTCCACTTGGTCGACCAAGATAATTAAAAATTGAGAATGAGTTAAAATTAGGATCAATAGGACCCTCATCATTTCTTCCTGGTCTCCGTCTCTTGCTTTGAACGTGGGGTTCAAAATAATAAGATGCAAAAGTTGTAATTTCTTCCACAATATATGCATTAACAATAGAAGCTTCAACTCGTGCCTTATTTTTAATTTTTTTCTTCAAATGATATAGAAATCTAATTGTAATAAAATAACTTATATTAGATATTAATATATAATAAAATGAAATAATTACAATGCATTAAGATATTGTCTTAGAATATTTTACCTTTCAAATGGATACATCCAGCGAAAATGTACAGGTCCTCCAACTTTGGCCTCGTATGGCAAATGAACCAAAAGATGTTCCATGGAATCAAAAAATGAAGGTGGAAAAATCCTTTCCAAATTACACAAAATAATTGGAATGTGTCTCTCTAACGCCTCCATGTGTGAATGTCTTAAAACTGTTGAACATATATCATGTAAGAAAATGCTTAACTCGCTAATGGCACCCCAAACAAAATTCGGTAAGAATTCCTTAAAAGCAATAGGAATAAGTCTTTGCATGATTATATGGCAATCATGACTTTTCAAACCAATCAATTTGTATTCCTTCAAATCAACACATCTTCCGAGATTAGAGACATAGCCATCTGGAAATTTCAATGATTTAAACCATTCACAAACAACACGTCTTTGATCCTTATTTAATGTATAAATTGCCTTTGGCTTTGGTCCTCTACTATTTTCATCGACATCAAGAGTGGGTCTTTTGCAAAGGAGTCGCAAGTCTTTTCTTGCATTCAAATTGTCTTTGGTTTTTCCATTGATATCCATTACTGTATTTATCAGATTATCACAAACATTCTTCTCAATATGCATTACATCGAGATTATGATGAATCAAATGACTATACCAATATGGTAAATTCCAAAATATACTTCGTTTAGTCCATTTATGTGTTCTTCCATATTCATATGTTGTATCATACGGCTTTTCAATAACAGATGAAAAGTCAGCCACTCGCCGCCATATCTGTTCACCAGTTAATCTCAATGGTGGAGGTGTTCTTTCAATTCTGTTCTTGGTGAATTCATTTTTATTTTTTCTGAAATTATGATTTGTTGGTAAAAATTGTCTATGACAGTCAAAATAACTCGGCTTCTTTCCATGTTTCAATCTGATAGACTTTGATCTCTCCATACATATTGGGCATCCTAAGATCCCAGCGGTACTCCAACCGGATAACATACCATAAGCAGGAAAGTCATTTATTGTCCAAAGAAGAGCAACCTTCATTACAAACGTCTGATTAGTATGAACATCGTATGTAGAAACACCTTCATCCCATAATTGTTTAAGTTCTGCAATCAGTGGTTGCATATAAATATCTATTAACTTCTTCGGATTTTGCGGGCCAGGTACAACTAAAGTTAAAAACATATAAGGTGTTTTCATGCACATCCCAGGTGGAAGATTATACGGAGTTAAGATAACTGGCCAACATGAATAGTTTCTGCCTGATTTGCCAAACGGAGCAAACCCATCTGCACATAGACCTAATCTAATGTTTCTAATCTCCTTTGCAAATTCCGGATATGTTCTATCAAAATTCTTCCATGCCTCTGCATCTGATGGATGACACATTAGCCCCTCTTCTGTTTGATGATTTGCATGCCATGTCATGTGTTCAGCAGTTGCTTTTGAAGCATAAAGTCTTTGTAATCTAGGAGTTAAGGGCAAATAAAACATTTGACTATATGATTTACATCGTTGTTGATTAGTTCTACTGCTCTTGTACCGAGATTGATTACAGAATTTACAAACCTCTGCATTTTCATCAACTCCCCAATATAACATACAACCATCTCTGCAAACATCAATTCTTTGCACCGGAAGACCCAATTCTTTCACGAGTTTTTTCATACTATAAAAATCATTAGGCAGTATGTGATCACGTGGCAATGCCTCTCCAATAACTTGAACAAAATCATTAAAACAATCTTGTGACACATTATGCTCTGCTTTGACATTTAACAGTCTTGCGGTAAGAGATAATTTAGTGTGACTGTCACAACCAGACCATAATGGTTCATCAGCAGCACTGAACACTTCTTGAAATTGAAGATATGTGTCATTAACAGGTGGTACTTCTACTCCCTCCAATGGTGAGGTATAAGTAGTAAACATTTGTTCAACTATTGGTGGATAACTAGAACTTGCACCACACATGTCAGGATTGAAATTCTGACCGACTGCATCAAATATCATTCTTTGATATGAATTTAATTGATCATAATAACTCTGATCACCACCAACTGAGACTTGTATATTTTGTTGATAATCTTCATCAGATATGAACGGTTCACCGTGAGATGTCCAATTATAGTAATTCGGGGTAAATCCAAATCTACAAAGATGTTCTTCAACTTTATCGCAGAGTAAAAATTTACCATTGTGACACTTTTTGCATGGACATCTTATTTTATTGCCATCCATATACTGAAATTGACTAGATGCAAAACTCAAAAATTGTCTCAATCCAGAAATAAACTCATCAGATAAACCCCGACGATCGGATAAATTTTTTTTATACATCCACCTCCTTTCATTCTGCATTTTGCCTGTTTATAAATTATAATAACATAAATAATAATTTCCAAAAAAATTAGATATGCATAACAATATTCTTGTGAAATTAGTTGATTAAATTTATTAATTAAGGTATAAATTAAGATTTAAGAATTAATAGTTATCTAATTAAATTATTGAGTTTACGATTAATTAATATCATATTTTTGAATTAATTTAAAATTTAAAATTAATTAATTAAGTTTGATATCACAACTGTATAAATTAATTAAAATAAATAATTAATTACTAATAATTTCATAATAGGTTAAATTAATTATTTTATGATTTTATTAATATGGAATAAATAATTTTTAAAATGTAAAATTAATTAATTAAGTTTGATATCACAACTATATAAATTATTTAAAATAAATAATTAATTACTAATTATTTCATATTAGGTTAAATTAATTATTTTATGATTTTATTAATTTGGAATAAATAATTTTTAAAATTTCAAATTAAAAAATAATTTGAGATTTACTTAAATTAAATAATTACTTTTATATTAAAATGAAGAATTAATTAATAATATCCTAAATCGATCAATTAGTTAATCACATATAAACAAAGAAAAACACATGATCATTCAAATAATATCCTAATTGTATGTTATAATACAAGCAAACACAAATTTTTATAAACCAATATAAACTAACAAAACCTAATCTTATATAGCACTCACACTAAGACATGGAATACTATAGTAAATATTAATCAAAATAATAAACAATAAAGGAAGGATACAGACGTACCAAACAAAGGTCACCAACAAAGACGTACGATGGTAGTCAATCCAAACACATCCACTTAAGACCTACACAAAAAATATTACACAGTCAAATATAAATATATATATATATATATAAATCACATCTTTAATTATAAAACTCGACTTGAGCAACGTGGCACAAACCGAGCCAAACTTGATATGTTCGGCCTGGACCAGCCAGGCCCGGACCAGCCAGGCCCGGACCAGTCCCTCCCGGACCAACCCAGCCCGGCCAAGCCAGGCCCAGCCGAACGGGCCCGCCCTGGCACGGCCAGTCCCGTGCAAAATGGTCGCGCCCGCCTAAGAAATCGAGAGCAAGCCCGCGCAGGCCGGGATCGCGTGAGCGCCGCCACGCCAGACCGGGAACGCTCGAGGGAGGCTGAGCGCGGCCGGAAGAGAGCGAGCGACCCAGTCTGTGCGCAGCTGGTATCGCGCGACGTCCCCTGCATGCGCCAGGTATCGCGCAAATGCACCCGCACGCGACCGGTAGCGAGCGAGGCGACCGCCGCCGCGTCAGGCCGGTAGCGCGCGAGGAGAGCACGGCTGGTAGCGCGCCAGGCGAGCGGCGCCGTGAGACGCTGGTATAGTAGCGGGCGAGCGCGGCCGCGCGCGGACGATAGCGGCCGAGCGCGGCCGGTAGCACTCGAGCGCGGCCGTGCGAGTCCGGTAGCACGGGCGGACGTCGCGTGCTACCGAGCGCGGCCGGTAGCACGCGAGCGCGGCCGTGCGAGTCCGGTAGCACGGGCGGACGTCGCGTGCTACCGAGCGCGGCCGGTAGCACGCGAGCGCGGCCGTGCGAGTCCGGTAGCGCGCAAACTCGGCCGCGCGATGCCGGTAGCTCGCGCACGGTCGGTAGCGCGAGCACGGGCGCGCGCGATCGGTAGCTCGAGCGCGGCCACGCGCGGCCGAAGAGAGAAAAGAGGGAGAAAAATCGCAGCCAGAAAAATCACGGAGAAAGAAGAGAGAAAGAGCAGACGTTACCGGAGCGTCGTCGCAGGGATGGAGCGCGCGCCAGAAAAATCACACAGCCGCCAAAACCCAAAACAAGATAGGGCAAAAAGCAGATCTGAAGGTATATATAATTAGAATTTTGCGACAAAAATTAATTTGTCGCACATGTCGACCCTAAATTATTTTTTTAAAAAAAACATAAATACCTTAAAAAAAACAATATGGTGTTATAAATAATTAAGAATTTTCGACCCAAAATAATCTGCATAATATATTTTTATTTATAATATTTTAAATATTATTTACTCTAAAAATATAATTTCGAATAACTTTAATTAAAATTTTGCGACGAATTTCAAAATTCGTCCCAAATTCTGCTACGAATTTCAAAATTGGTTGCAAATTTTGCGACGAATTTCAAAATTCGTTGCAAATTTTGCTACGAATTTACAAATTCGTTACAAATTTTGCGACAAATTTCTAAATTCGTCGCAAATAATTATTTTGAAATTAACCAAAAGACTATTAATAAATTTCATATATGGAGCTACAAAACACGGAATTTAACGAAACGAGTTTCTACGTGCTCGTATCGATATCCTCTGATATAAATGACCTCAAACTTAAATTTTACTTAATATATTTTTATTTTTAATTTTCTAAAATTATTTAGTTGGAAAATATATATTTTTGCGGCTTTAAAATTTTTTCCCTACAAATTTATCCAGTAAAATTTAAGTTTGACGTAATTTATTTCATGATGAAATCGCTACGAGCACGTAGAAACTTGTTTCATGAAATTCGGAGCTCCGCACGTTTATTTATGATTTTTTGAAAGTATTTAGGTTTTTTTTTAATTTAAACTTTTGCGACGAATATCAAAATTCGTCCCAAATTCTGCAACGAATTTCCAAATTCGTCGCAGATTAGGGACGAATTTTGAAATTCATCGCAGAATTAAATTTTTAAAAAATCACAATAAATATCGTTTAATTGTCGTAGATGGACCTAGAGAACTCGGAATTTAACGAAACAAGTTTCTATATGTTCGTATTCATCCCCTGATGAGTTAAACGACCACAAATATGAATTTCCGTCAATATATTTTTTTTCATAGTTAATTACTTATATCAGCGAATGACTTAGTTAAAATTTTCTAAGTTTGAAACTATTATAAGCAATTTCATATTAATCCTTCATGGATCCCTAGAATTTTTATTGAATTTTGTGTTTAAGATCATTTATATCACGAGGGCGTCGATACGAACTCGTAGAAACTTGTTTCATATCATTCCGAGTTCTGTAGCTAAATCTGCGACATTTCGAATTTATTTTGGATTTTCCAATTTTGCGACGAATTTCTAAATTCGTCCCAAATCTGCGACGAATATCCAAATTCGTTGCAAATTTTGCGACAAATTTACAAATTCATTGCAAATTTTGCAACGAATTTCGAAATTCGTCGCAAATCATTATTTTTAAATAAACCAAAAGAATATTAATAAATTTCATATATGGACCTACAGAACTCGGAATTTAACGAAACGAGTTTCTACGTGCTCGTATCGATATCCTCGTGATATAAATGACCTCAAACTTAAATTTTACATAATATATTTTTATTTGTAATTTTCTAAATATTATTTACTTGGAAAATATATTTTTGTGTCTTAAAATTTTTTTTCTATAAATTATCCGGTAAAATTTAAGTTTGACATCATTTATTTCATGATGAAATCGCTACGAGCATGTAGAAATTTATTTCATGAAATTCGGAGCTCCGTACGTTTATTTATGATTTTTTGAAGGTATATTGAGGTTTCTTTTTAAAAATTTAATTCTGCGACGAATTTGGAAATTCGTCCCAGATTCTGGGACGAATTTTGAAATTCGTCCCAGATTCTGCAACGAATTTCCAAATTTGTCGCAGATTAGGGACGAATTTTGAAATTCGTCGCAGAATTAAATTTTTAAAAAATCACAATAAATATCGTTTATTTGTCGTAGATGGACCTAGAGAACTCGGAATTTAACGAAACAAGTTTCTATATGTTCGTATTCATCCCCTGATGAGTTAAACGACCACAAATATGAATTTCCGTCAATATATTTTTTTTCATAGTTAATTACTTATATCAGCGAATGACTTAGTTAAAATTTTCTAAGTTTGAAACTATTATAAGCAATTTCATATTAATCCTTCATGGATCCCTAGAATTTTTATTGAATTTGTGTTTAAGATCATTTATATCACGAGGGCGTCGATACGAACTCGTAGAAACTTGTTTCATGTCATTCCGAGTTCTGTAGCTCAATCTGCGACATTTCGAATTTATTTTGGATTTTCCAATTTTGCGACGAATTTCTAAATTCGTCCCAAATCTGCGACGAATATCCAAATTCGTTGCAAATTTTGCGACAAATTTACAAATTCGTTGCAAATTTTGCAACGAATTTCGAAATTCGTCGCAAATCATTATTTTTAAATAAACCAAAAGAATATTAATAAATTTCATATATGGACCTACAGAACTCGGAATTTAACGAAACGAGTTTCTACGTGCTCGTATCGATATCCTCGTGATATAAACGACCTCAAACTTAAATTTTACATAATATATTTTTATTTGTAATTTTCTAAATATTATTTACTTGGAAAATATATTTTTGTGTCTTAAAATTTTTTTTCTATAAATTTATCCGGTAAAATTTAAGTTTGACATCATTTATTTCATGATGAAATCGATACGAGCATGTAGAAATTTATTTCATGAAATTCGGAGCTCCGTACGTTTATTTATGATTTTTTGAAGGTATATTGAGGTTTCTTTTTAAAAATTTAATTCTGCGACGAATTTGGAAATTCGTCCCAGATTCTGCCACGAATTTCAAAATTCGTCCCAAATTCTGCAATGAATTTCCAAATTCGTCGCAGATTAGGGACGAATTTTGAAATTCGTCGCAGAATTAAATTTTTAAAAAATCACAATAAATATCGTTTATTTGTCGTAGATGGACCTAGAGAACTCGGAATTTAACGAAACAAGTTTCTATATGTTCGTATTCATCCCCTGATGAGTTAAACGACCACAAATATGAATTTCCGTCAATATATTTTTTTTCATAGTTAATTACTTATATCAGCGAATGACTTAGTTAAAATTTTCTAAGTTTGAAACTATTATAAGCAATTTCATATTAATCCTTCATGGATCCCTAGAATTTTTATTGAAATTTATGTTTAAGATCATTTATATCACGAGGGCGTCGATACGAACTCATAGAAACTTGTTTCATGTCATTCCGAGTTCTGTAGCTCAATCTGCGACATTTCGAATTTATTTTGGATTTTCCAATTTTGCGACGAATTTCTAAATTCGTCCCAAATCTACGACGAATATCCAAATTCGTTGCAAATTTTGCGACAAATTTACAAATTCGTTGCAAATTTTGCAACGAATTTCGAAATTCGTCGCAAATCATTATTTTTAAATAAACCAAAAGAATATTAATAAATTTCATATATGGACCTACAGAACTCGGAATTTAACGAAACGAGTTTCTACGTGCTCGTATCGATATCCTCATGATATAAATGACCTCAAACTTAAATTTTACATAATATATTTTTATTTGTAATTTTCTAAATATTATTTACTTGGAAAATATATTTTTGTGTCTTAAAATTTTTTTTCTATAAATTTATCCGGTAAAATTTAAGTTTGACATCATTTATTTCATGATGAAATCGCTACGAGCATGTAGAAATTTATTTCATGAAATTCGGAGCTCCGTACGTTTATTTATGATTTTTTGAAGGTATATTGAGGTTTCTTTTTAAAAATTTAATTCTGCGACGAATTTGGAAATTCGTCCCAGATTCTGCGACGAATTTTGAAATTCGTCCCAGATTCTGCAACGAATTTCCAAATTCGTCGCAGATTAGGGACGAATTTTGAAATTCGTCGCAGAATTAAATTTTTAAAAAATCACAATAAATATCGTTTATTTGTCGTAGATGGACCTAGAGAATTCGGAATTTAACGAAACAAGTTTCTATATGTTCGTATTCATCCCCTGATGAGTTAAACGACCACAAATATGAATTTCCGTCAATATATTTTTTTTCATAGTTAATTACTTATATCAGCGAATGACTTAGTTAAAATTTTCTAAGTTTGAAACTATTATAAGCAATTTCATATTAATCCTTCATGGATCCCTAGAATTTTTATTGAATTTTGTGTTTAAGATCATTTATATCACGAGGGCGTCGATACGAACTCGTAGAAACTTGTTTCATGTCATTCCGAGTTCTGTAGCTCAATCTGCGACATTTCGAATTTATTTTGGATTTTCCAATTTTGCGACGAATTTCTAAATTCGTCGCAAATCTGCGACGAATATCCAAATTCGTTGCAAATTTTGCGACAAATTTACAAATTCGTTGCAAATTTTGCAACGAATTTCGAAATTCGTCGCAAATCATTATTTTTAAATAAACCAAAAGAATATTAATAAATTTCATATATGGACCTACAGAACTCGGAATTTAACGAAACGAGTTTCTACGTGCTCGTATCGATATCCTCGTGATATAAATGACCTCAAACTTAAATTTTACATAATATATTTTTATTTGTAATTTTCTAAATATTATTTACTTGGAAAATATATTTTTGTGTCTTAAAATTTTTTTTCTTTAAATTTATCCGGTAAAATTTAAGTTTGACATCATTTATTTCATGATGAAATCGCTACGAGCATGTAGAAATTTATTTCATGGAATTCGGAGCTCCGTACGTTTATTTATGATTTTTTGAAGGTATATTGAGGTTTCTTTTTAAAAATTTAATTCTGCGACGAATTTGGAAATTCGTCCCAGATTCTGCGACGAATTTTGAAATTCGTCCCAGATTCTGCAACGAATTTCCAAATTCGTCGCAGATTAGGGACGAATTTCCAAATTCGTCGCAGAATTAAATATTTAAAAAATCAAAACAAATACTGTCCAAATTTTGCGACGAATTATATTATTAGGATAAATTAAATATTTGATGTAAGTTTGCGACAAATTTTAAATTCGTCACAAATTTTGCAACGAAAAAAATATTGTTGCTAATTTTGCGACGAATATTCATTTTCGTTGCAAAATTTGCAACAAATTTTTTTTTGTTGCAAAATTTGCGACAAATATCAAATTCGTCGCAAATTTTGCAACGATTTGGCAACGAAAAAAAATTTGTTGCAAATTTTGCGTCGAATAATTATTTTTGTCGCAAAAGCGCAACAAATTTGGCAACGAAAAATTTTTGTCGCTAATTGGCGACAATTGTATTTTCGTCGCAAAATTTGTTGAAATTAGCAACGAATATTTTTTTTGTCGCAAAATTTATCGCTAATCTGCGACGAAAATTTTTCGTCGCAAAAATTTGTCGCAGAATAGCCCTTTTTTTTGTAGTGGCAATTTAAATGATTTTTTAACAAAAAAATATATAATTTAGCATAGTAATTAGTTTTACATAAGTTAGTGTGGATTCGCATAGTAAACATTTTTTTCTCCAACATCTTGTGAACTATAATTACCATTAAAAATAGAAAATAATTTCAAAAAAAAAAAAAAGTTAAGAGGAGAGATGGAGTTAGTTTATGCTGGGAGATGGACAGGATTGTGCACGAAATAGTCCAGTTGGTACTGGACAAAGAGTTGCTCTAATACGTTTCGATTCGAACCACGATGATAATAAGGGAGCTGTCCTGTACAGAGGAACCACCCCATTTAAGACGTCGCTCAACCACGACGATAAAAATTAAAAATAAATCTTAAGACGTTGGACTTCTAGATCGTCCATCGTAAACGTTTTTTAATTTACCCTAATGGCCGATGAGAAATTTTCATAAGATCGGACAGATCCTCCGAGATTGAAAAAATTTCATTAATCAATTTTTTTTAGCTCAACATGATAATTTTTTTTTTATTATTTATCTAGTCCTTTCATTTATTATAGAATCAACAATGGAGGAATGTATGGAGTAGGCTTAATCATTTTTTTTTACTCCAGAGTTCGACTGATAGGGCTTGTGATTAAAAATAAAATAAAATAAATTACTACTTACTTGAAATTTTTATATTTTTTAATATTAGATATTTAGATTTTATAATCTAATTAATTTTAGGATAGATGATCCAATTTTATATTTCGCATATCAAATAAATTTAGAAAGTACGATAACTCCCAACATGGTATCTCAATTTATTAATAGTTCAATCGTCATAGGTATATTTTGTATATAAATTATTTGGATAATTATTTGGAGATAAGTCCAAACACAGATTTTCAAATCCCACAAAAGAAATTGGTGGGCCTTCTAAAACCAACTTAACTTCTTCCTTGGACATCAAATGATAGCAGTAACTAATGAGCAGTAACTAATGAGGCACAATAACAAGGTGAATAGAAGTGCATTGTGTGATAAAAGTAGGTCATCGTTGGGTTTAAATGATTGATTTAACAGATGTGTTATCATCCCGTCAAAGATCAATGAGATGGAAACATGGATGAAATCGCGAGCATGTTGACCATAAGAGGACAGGTGGTGGCTCGTCAACAACTACAAGGACACTTAAGAAAATATTAAAGGTAGGTTCGGAAATCCCCGATCCTGGTACTCCGACTCTCAGGTCAAACAACTAGCACAAAAAGGAGGAAAGAATGAAAATGAGAGCAAAAGATGGAGGCTATTTCATCGTGTATAACAACAATCGTAAAGATATAGTATAATGATTACTAAGTTTTCATTGTGTATCTGTTTGATCTCTTATTTATTGGTGATGTTTGATATTAGTGGGTTGTATGTTTTGGAGGAGTTTCTTAGGAGGGGCTTACCCCCACTACCAACTATTTATTTTAAGGACATTAATGGACTTACACAAGCTCATACGAGCCGCCTCTTTGGGTTTAGAGCATCTGAGTTCATTCTGCGACCTCTTAAAGCTTATATAAGTCCAAGTGGATCGTTTATGTCTTTTTGATATAAGTTGGACTAAGGGATTGTTCCGGAAGGAGTCATCGGCGATGACCAGTCATTGAGGTTCAGCTCCTGCGGAGATGACTACGTCAATGAGGAATTTGGAGATCCTGCGAAAGTAACACAAGCGTTAGGGGACACGCCGACAGGGGTTCGGCGGAGTCCACTCCGACGCTCAAGTTAGTAGGTTGTCCGAATTATGGTGAGAAAGAAAGATAGTATGTATAGATGAGAGATCGTAACCCCCCCATACCAGAGGGGTTTGTCTACCTTTTATACTGGTGTCGACAGACAAGTCGTGCCCCCTTTATCGGTGCCACGACTCCGATATTTAGGTCACGTCCCCTGCTTTCAGTAATAACCTGATATCCTTTGAAACAATCTGCACCGTTATTACTTTTTCTCTCGTTGGGACGTTCGGGGGGTGTGTGGACTTTTTCTAGCGGGGTTGATGGCCCGCGTTGAGCCGGGGGGAGGTCAGCACCCGGGGTCGATTGTTGTGAGGATTCTGCCTCCCAAGGTGAGCTCGGGGGCCTTCCGGTGCGATATCTCCCGAAGTACTCTCGGGGCCCTACCTCCCGGGGGGCTTCAGCGAGGGATCCTTGGACTGACCTTCCCGAGCGCGCCCCCGAGAGGGGTCCCCGGGGTCCGAGAAGGGAGGTTATGTCGTGTCCCTAACTTCTTCATCTTTTGTTCTACTCTGAGGGCCCACCCTATGGAGCACAAGGGTCTTCTAGCCGACTGTCCTGGGCGGATCTCGGGGAAGATCCCCGGGCCCGGGCGGGAGCATCTTCTCAATTCGAAATGTCCATCCCTTAGCTTCTCCATCTCACGTGCCCACCCTAGACTTATTCAACTCTATCAGGGAGCATTCTTGTTTGAGTTGAGGGGCTACCCCAGTATGATCGGTTGACTAGGGGGGTGTCTATGAACGCCCGATGGGACCTGCTTTGGCCTCTCTATCGAGGAGCTCTTTCAAACAAGTCACACCTGGGATAAAAATTTGATATGCTAGCTTAAATCCTCTCGGCCCAAGCGTCTTACCCCTCCAATAAAATCATGATTTACCCCCTTTAGATACTGTAAGGCCGAAATCAGGAGGCCGCTAAGATGGCGATTCCACTTTTGCATATTTCATACAAGTCCGTACGGATTTAACAAGTCAGCCTAGGTCCGACCGGACCTCCTTTCCCGAACCACGCCCGATCGAATTTGACCTGGACCTCCACGTCAGCACCTTGCCCGGTCCTCCCTTTCCGAGAGATAAGTCCGACCAGCCTAGGCGGACCAGATCATCCAGCCATGACCAGGAGAATGACGCTCGAGCAGAGTGCGACATTCACCTATTAGGAGTGAAGAGAGACCGTAGAGATGCCGGCGGTGAAGCGGAAACAGAGCAGCATGACAGACAAGAACTCGATCTCAATCTAGAAGGAACTCAGTCTCAAGCAAGGCAAATCAACCCTTCGCTGCTAGTTATTGCTCTGTTCTAACGTATTTTTCTATGCAATTTTCTGAAACTTTCAGCGGATCAGATGCGAAATGCAGCGAAGCAGCAAAGCGTACAGAGGAAACAAGGAACCTCGGCTTCCTCTCCTCTGAGGTGACCTGCGCAAGAGCAGAATGAAGAAGGCACACCTTCCTCTCAAGAACCAAGCGAAAAGGAATAACTCACTTTGATCATCACGCACATCCAAAGAAAGTACTCCTCTCTATCCGTATATATATATGTATGATTTCATCCGTCAGTCAAATCATTCGAAGGTAAAAAAGAAAGTCCGATGGAGAGATCGTCGTCTTCCGTCCCCGAACAGCGTCTCTTCGTGGATTTTGTTCCTTTAGATCGAGTGGTTTCATCAAATGAAGCAGAGTTCTTCGTCGTTGAACTCCCAGGCAAACGCAATGCATGCATTATACGCCTTTTATATATCTGTTCTTCAATTACGTACTTGGTCATCTTTTGATCTCCTTAATTCTATGCATGCGCAGGCTTTAGGAAGGAGAATATCAGTCTCCGCATCAACGACTTCGGCAACCTGAAGATCACCGGAGAACGCCCACTGGTCGGAAACCGATGGAGCCGCTTCGTCAAGGAGTTCCAAGTGCCGGAACACTGTAACGCCAGCGAGATCAAGGCCAAGCTTGAGAACGGCCTCCTCCAGATCGAGCTTCCGAAATTCGGTACCCAAGGGGACACCGCAAAACCGGAAGCTTCCCCGGAGATGAGAGGCGATGGCCGGGAAAGTGGTCTGCGACAGAGGACCAAATCGAGAACGACGGAGCCCGTTGGTAGCATCGGCCAGCCATTAACGGAAGATAAGAAGAAGACAGAAGAGAAGCGCGAAGAAATGGCAGAAACGGGGAAGAAATTGCAATGTGAATTCCGCAGCCGCAGTAGGATCACGATCATCGGAATTCTGGTCATCGTGGCCTTGGTGGGAACAGGAATCTATGTGTATCATAAACCGATCGAGAGAATGAAAAATTAAAATGACGTTGAAGCTGAAGCATTACTTGTATCGAATGTAAATTGATTAAACAGAAAGGACATCAAGAATAAGAAGACAATTGTGTTCTTGTTGAATCATGGATCACTTAAATTTTGAGACCTAATAAATTTTTAATGCCTAAGAACTCTTAGATAGAAAACAAAAGAAAAGAATAATTCAAGAGAAAATATCGCCCAGATCTCTTACCTCACGAAAGAGAAAAAAAAAGGATGAAAAATTGTGATTAAGGACATTGTTTGCCCCTGTTAAGGACATTATTTGCCGTTATATGTCGTCCGAGATGGTCAAGCCATCAGGTAATGAGCCTGTTCATGTCAACACACTTCGAGATTCGTCAGGCAGGAGAGACAGGGCCGGCCCTGACTTTTGGGAGCCCATGGCCAAAAAAAATATATATATAAAAGATATTCTAAAAATTTTTTTTACTAACATATAATTTGAATAGAGTTTAATAAAAAATTTTAAAAAATAATATATTTTATTTAAAATATGATAAACTCCATATAAGATATATTTCTCCAAAATGTCCAACATCATATAAATTATCCAAGCTTATCCCAAAAAATACAACATCATACAAAATGTATTTCTCAAGTTTTTCAAAAAGTGTAACCCCATACAAGCAGGCAGAGTTTAATCTTTGAGCACAAAACCAAACCCACAGCAGTCAAGCAGGCAGAGTTTCACCTCTCAAGGCATTCACTATGCCTGAAAATGGATAGGGCCCCGATTTCATTATAGTGAAAATTGCATTGAATGCCTTGGAAATCCAAAGCAGGTTGAAGACGATCAACCTTGGAAAGGAAATCTTATATTGTACCGTTCAATTCCATTGAATGCTTGAAACAAAAATTGTATGTATTGAAAAGGAAAACTAACAACTCACGTTTTTTCTTTCTTTAAATTTAATAATAAATATATATAATTGTTAATTTTTATTTAAACAATCAACAATATATATTTTATTAATTTTTATTAAAATTATATATATATATAATTTGGGGCCCCTAAAAATCAGGGGCCCTGGGTGATCGCCCCCGGTGACATGCTTCAGATCCAGCCCTGAGGAGAGAGAGGAGGTAGACGGACTTGCAACACATTTTTAAAAAAGAGTTAGACGGGCAATGGGACAAGATTAGCGATCACCACTCTGACGCTCAAGTTAAGATTTCTCTCGAAAAAGATGGAAA
Source organism: Boesenbergia rotunda (assembly GCA_024364735.1). Classification (NCBI taxonomy): domain Eukaryota; kingdom Viridiplantae; phylum Streptophyta; class Magnoliopsida; order Zingiberales; family Zingiberaceae; genus Boesenbergia; species Boesenbergia rotunda. Next base: position 312,284 of record JAGFNQ010002756.1, on the reverse strand, counting down.
AAACAAAATATATAAGTTAGTCTAAGAGCCAAAGAAATGGAACCCTTTTTTCTTTCTCCTCTGAGCGCTTATATCCCCCTCCCCTTCCTCCTCCAAATCTCTACGTCAGCCAAGAATATCATCATCATGGAGGCTTAAAAAGGAGATCAAATCCTACAACCATTGGATAGTATTCGGATTCAATCAAAGTCCTATATTTAGTTCGAAATGAAATAGATCATGAGTTTAAACATGAGATTTTTTAAGTAGTTCGTTGCATTGAAATCTATTTCAGTGAATATCTTTAATGCAATTTGATTTTCCATTGTTCTATTAGTTCTATAATAATTAACATTCATATTTGGTGTTTGAAATTTATGAACTTTGCTATCTTAAAAACAAGGAAGTCAATTTTTTTTCTGAATCCAGCAAAAGTTGACATTTAGATTCAAAACTTGCAAGCATATATATATATATATATAGCATTTGTTCAGTCAAAGATCATGCATCTTTTCTCATATTAATCAGATTCAAATGCAGGAGACTTGATCTTCTTGCTATTTTCATTTCAGTTTGTTGGGGATGAAACTTATACACAAAATATGTTGATCCATCTCTTGTTTCATATCCCAGGATCGATCCAAAAACGTTAATGAACTTTATTCCTACAGTAAAGTGAACACCAGCCAAGGTACTTCCACACATGGAAGTTTCAGGTGACCCCAAGTACTCGAAAATCAACCAAAAGGGAATATATCTTCCTTCTCCCCCTTATGATCAACATGCTTTCAAATATCAGCAACCTCCCAGAGCTCGCCAAAGTTACAGAAATGGAAGCCAAATCATCATCTCTGCGTACTTTCACCCAGTGCTTTCCTCCCTGCAAATGGATTAAATTGGGAGAGCTCGACGCGCTGCTCGTCGACGTCTCGGGCAATTACTACTACTGTTCTCCATCGTCTAGCTCTCCTTAATTTGATTCATGAACTTTTTTCAACACTTCCCCCTGTTCCGATATAATTCAGGTCTGGGATTCAAGAAGGAGGACCTCAAGGTCCAAGCAGACACATCAGGGAAGCTGAGTGTGAAAGGAGAGCGCGCCGTAGAAGGCAATCGATGGCGTCGGTTCCTGAAGACCTTCCAGCTTCCCAAGGATTGCAACGTGAGGGAGATCCAGGCCAACCTGGACCAGGAGGCTCTCTACGTGATTCTGCCGAAACCTGAAGATAAAACGGTGAAAGGGAGAGGAGGTGGAGGCGTTTTGAGGGATCCGAGGAAGCGTAAGACGTTGATTCTTAGCACGGTTGCCGTCACTGCGCTGGCAGCAGGGCTGGGAACTTACATTGCCTGCAAATTATTGTGATAAAAAGAAAAATGCATGTGTTTATCCGTTCGTGAATTGAATCTCTGAATTGCGTATCGATCCTTTTGTATCAATGTTAAATTCCTCGACACCATCCATCGAATACGATTGAATTAAAGAAAATTGGAGAAAAGGGACGGCCGCGAGCTTACGGTCTCAGAGTCACGGCCAGGCCGCGAGTGGCGTCTCGGCGGCGGCGATTCCCGGCGCTGCCCGCCCGCGTGTTCGTGACCTCCGTGGTCGTGATTTCAGAGTTAGTTATCTTTATATTTTTTATCCAATTGTATTTTATCTCTTGTATTAATAAAATAATATTTAATTTTTTTATTTTCTATCGAGTGATATTTTATTCTCTTATATTTTCTATTAAATAGTATTTTATTTCTGTATTTAAAAAATAATATTTAATTCACTTTAACTAAATGTCCGATGTAAAAAAATTTATAAAAGATAATTGTGCTATTGCCTTTTTTTATTATTTTTTGATAGACTTAAGAGAGAAAAATGATGGATATGGATTCTTCCCATGATAGTGGATGTAAGTTCTTGTGCTTCTTCTTTTTCGTCCATCTACTGGAAGAATCAACATCTATTATTTTTCTGTATATAAATAGTAGTTATTAACATCTATTAAATATTTAGTATTTTGAATTTATATGGTATATTAAGATGTTTGAATATTAATCTTGGAGTTACAATAGCTTATACATTTCGTTCTTGAATTTTATAATATCTTTAATGCACCAACATTTCACTTTTAATTAATTGTATGCTATATTAGATAATGAAGGGGAGATTTTTAATGATGAATATGATTCCATTTTCATTTAGCTTTGGTTCATATTTTAGAATTTTGACTATTTTGATTTGATGAGGATGATAGAATGAGTTTTTAGTTAGTTATTCAGAGATATTATTTTTCTATTATTTATGTTAGTGTATATATGATTTTTGTACGAGTTTTTATTGAAAAATATAATGGTCAATTTAATATGTTTTTTTTCTTTTTGAAGTTAAAAAGATAAAAAAAGACAGGCTTGATAAATTTTCTAACAGACTTTTGATTAATGGGTTAAATATTATTTTATTTTTTTAAATACAGGAATAAAATAATAATTGATAAAAAATATCGAGAATAAAATATAGTTTGATAGAAAATAAAAAAATAAAAATTATTTTTAAAATATAGAAGATAAAATATAACTCGATCAAAATACATAGGTTTAAAATTATTTACTCATTCCAATTTATATTTTACTAATAATATATATATATATTTTAAAAAAAAACTCAAAATCGAGTCCGTCCGGTCCGAATCTGCGTTTTGGGCGTTAACGAGGCCCTTTCGCCGGAACTGCTAAACCCTAACTGGAGGGACTCCTGCCTTTTCCTTGTGCCAATTTTTCGACATCCGGGTTCCGGCAGTGCTAAGGTTGGTCGCCATGACCCCATGAAATAATGTATCGCGGAATAGGGTATGGTGTCGGTTTGCTTCTGAGGCGTGAGCGGTGCGGTGCAACACTACTGAATCGCAAGTTCGGAGCTTTGGCTTTCCTCTTACAGCGCTCGATCTGTGCGAGCGTTGGGGACTGTATTCGGTGGGGAGAGGGGTTTCTGCGGCTATGCAGTGGAGCAGTTCTCTGACGACGAATATGAGTGCGAATTCGATAACCAACAGGTAAGAATTGCAGCGAATGAGGATGCTTTGGATGATTTCGGTTAATTTACTTGCTTTAAGTATTGGTAAAGTTGATAAGTTTGCTTATTTGGGGTGTATAGCATATACGGACGGTTAAATTTCGACTTGTTTAATTTAACTAGTACTGGAGACTTGAAAAGAAAATATAACGAAGACATTTTTTTTTATTGAAAATCTGTTCAGTTTTGATATAGTTACTAAGAAACAACAATCATCTACAGCGTTCTTCTTCAGTGGCTAACATCGATGAATGGAGATGGAAACTTAGTTTGCTTTTACGTAACCCAGAAGAGCAAGAGATTGTTTCCAGAGACAAAAGAGATCGGAGAGATTATGAACAAATATCCAATGTTGCAAAAATATTGGGTCTTTACAGGTTAGAAATGTTATTCATGACATTTTCTCTAGTACTCTTTGTATGTTGATAAAACAATGACACGTCGCTGCGTTGTTGCTAATGCGTGTCTTTTCATTCAAGCAGTGAACTATATGGAAAGGTAGTGGTTGCCAGCAAGGTCCCTCTACCTAATTATAGACCTGATCTTGATGATAAGCGGCCACAAAGAGAAGTAGGTGCTGTAGCATTGCTTAGAAACAGATATTCTTGTGTCTGAACTATCTAATCACTGTTCTCAAACAACATCTGTGCTTGTAATGCAGGTGGTCATTCCTCTTAGCTTGCAGAGGAGGGTTGAGGGCCTCCTGCAAGACCATGTTGATAAGATACTGTTAACATCTAATAAGGTCAACAGTGAATTGGAAAACAACTCTTCCAGCAAAGTGGTGGAGGACGATAAACCATATGAAAGCCAAGAATCTTTGGTTGATGGGTCAGTTATGGAAAAGATTCTACAGAGAAAGAGTAACCGAATGAGAAACATGCAGATAACTTGGCAGGTTGATCATTTCCTCTTAGCATGTCTTCCATATAAAATTGTTTATTTATCTTAGAAGAAGATATTTTCTGCCATCATTGTATTTATCTTGTGTTTTTTTTTCAGAATATTCTTGTACGTACAGATGGTGTGGTGTGATCATGATTTACAATGTTTAGCCAGTCGACATTGGTGGAATTTATTATATTGCTTGCAAATCGACACACAAAACATTCTCGATACAGCAATAGGTGAATTGTATGGGTTTCCGTAGTGTTGGCAAGGTCGTGCGAGCATCCTACAACCTTGTCGATGATCGCTTATATGCATATTTTTACTTTTGCAAGGCTTCTTCGTGTTCTGACTTTGCACTCAAGAGGATCACACAAGTGTTACTAATGTTGCACAATGTCGAGCAAGGGTTTGGCAAGATCGCATGAGCTTCTCCTCTTCCTTTGCATATTGAAATCTCCTTGCTGTTTGTCTTCCCTTGGCTTCACCGTGGCATCCCGAAATGGAAAGATAATCTCTTTCTCCTCTCCTTCCCCTTTTGCCTCTCTTCCTTTTCCCCTTCGATGCCATTAACACAGGATCTTGGCAAGCTCCAGGACTACATGAAACTGGCTTGGGGATTGAGACACTAACTTAAAATGAGATTTCAAACCATGGGTATAATAACTATTCTCAAGCATGATTAGATATTTACTTCTTTAAGAGTCTATAACACTAATTGTTTCACTTGAAATAGAAGTATAGTTATTCTTCTTGAGTTGTGTCGAGTTTTTAAAAAGCATACGCAAGCATAGTTAAAAGTCCTATTCCTGGTTGGATTCATTCCACCTGTCAATGTCACATAGAATAGAAGACACTCACAAACACCTTCGCACACATGACACATGTCCCTCCCTCCCCCTTCTCCATCGCATAGTGGCACACACATGAACCTCCTCTCCTTCGCCCCTTCTCCATGCGAGCACCACAATAATCATCAACATTGCATCTTTATCACGCGGAATCATCATCTTGTGAGCACCTTCGGCATCACATTGTTATCTCATGGAGTGTTGGCTCCTCCTCCCTTGTCAGCTCTTCCTTTGGACTAAAGTTGCATACACCCAACCTACCTTTTAGACTTCTTGAAATCATGTTGAAACGACTTCTTGTAAAATGCAAGGTAAGGTTGCGTACAATAGACCCTTCTCTAGGTCCTGCATTGGCGGGAGCTTCGTGCACCGGACTGCCCTTTTTTTTAATATCATTAGTTATTGAAAAATGAAGAATATGAGAGGGTATATGGGGGTTATGTGTTTGGAACAAGAAATGAAGAAGGAAAAACTATATTAGATTTTGCGATAGCATATGACCTTATACTAGCTAATACATTTTTTAAGAAAAAAGAACACTTGGTCATATTCAAAAGTGGGAATAATAAATCACAAATTGACTTTTTTATGGTTAGGAAGAGAGATAGGAAGATTTGTAAAGATTGTAAGATCATCCCTGAAGAAAGTTTAACTACTCAACATAGATTAGTAGTATTGGATATACGCCTTAATCATAATATCAATAGAGGAAAAATATACACGACTCCTAGAATTAAGTGGTGGAAGTTAAAGGATAGGAAGCAAAACATATTGAAAGAGAAGGTACGAATACAAGCATTAGATGAAATATACAGTGACTCTAATACGACATGGCATAAGATGGTATCAAAGTTGAAAATAGTAGCTAAGGGTGTACTCGGTGAGTCAAAGGGGCATGCACCACCAACTAAGGAATCTTGGTGGTGGAATGAGAAAGTACAAGAGAAAGTGAAGGAAAAACGAATAGCTTATAAGGAATTATATATTTGTAAGAACGAGGAAAATTTTAAAAAATATACAATAGCCAAGAAAGAGGCTTAGAAAGCAGTAAATGAAGCAAAAAAAAAATAAAACTTTTGAACGATTATATCAAAACTTGGATACAAAAGAAGGGGAAAGAGACATTTATAAAATAGCTAAAGCGAGAGAAAGGAAAACAAGAGACCTTAGTCAAATAAGATGTATTAAAGATGAATGCAATAGAGTACTAGTAAACGATAGTGAAATAAAAGAGCAGTGGAAGATTTACTTTCATCAACTTTTTAATGAAGGTTTAGGTGACCAACTTAATTTAGGCAATTTAAGTAGTTCAAATGAGTATAAAAATTTTAATTTTCATCGTAGAATTCAAACTTCAGAAGTAGAACAACCTTTGAAAGGGATGCAAAATAGAAAGGCCGTGGGACCAGATGATATCCCAATAGAGGTATGGAAGTGCTTAGGGAAACAAGGTATTGAATGACTTACAAAATTATTTAATATGATATTGAAAACAAAAAAGATGCCTAATCAATGGAGGGTAAGTACTCTAGTTCCCTTATATAAGAACAAAGGAGACGTACAAAATTGTGCAAACTATAGAGGTATTAAACTAATGAGTCATACCATGAGACTTTGGGAAAGAGTAATAGTAAAAAGATTAAGGAAGGAAATCACGGTGACCGAAAATCAATTTGGGTTCATGCCTGGAAGGTCGACAATAGAAGCTATACATCTTCTTAGACAATTAATTGAAATTTATCGGGAGCAAAAGAAAGATCTACTCATGGTATTCATTGATTTAGAAAAAGCTTATGATAGGGTACTCAGAGAAATTATATAGAGAATTCTAGAAAAGAGAGACGTTAGCATAACATATATTGAACTCATTAAGAATATGCACGAAGATGTAACGACCAGAGTGAAGACTTCAGGCGGATTAACTGGAGCATTTCCAATAAGGATAGGGTTACATTAAGGATCAGCTCTAAGTCCTATCTTTTTACACTAATCATGGACGAACTCACTGAACACATTCAAGATACAGTATTATGGTGCATGTTGTTTACAGATGATATTGTTTTGATAGACGTGACACGTGAAGGAGTAAATGCTAAACTAGAATCTTGGCGGGAAACTCTAGAAATGAAAGGTTTTAGGCTTAGTAGAGTAAAGACAGAATATATGGAATTTAAGTTTAGCAATATTAGACATAATGAGACAATTGTTAAGATAGGAGATGGTGAGTTGTCTAAAACTGAGAACTTTAAGTATTTAGGATAATTTTTGTAAAGTGATGGAGGGATTGAAAGAGATGTCTTACATAGAATATAAGCAGGATGGTTGAAATGGAGGTTAGCGTCAGGTGTTTTATGTGATCGTAAAGTACCTCTAAAACTTAAAGGGAAGTTCTACAAAACAGCAGTTAGACAAAGTTGCAGAGATGATGATGTTAAGGTGGATGTGTGGACATACGAGGATGGACAGAATAAGGAATTAGAGTATTAGAGAGAAAGTCAGAGTTGCATCTATTGAGGAAAAACTTCGAGAGACACGTTTAAGATGGTACGAACATGTACTTAAACGACCAATAAATGCCCCTGTTAGACGATGTGAAACTATGATAAATACGCACATTAAATGAGGGAGAAGAAGGTCAAAAATGACTTGGTTGGCAACAATAAAACAAGATAAATTTTATTTAAATATAGATGTTGATATAATAGGGGACAAAGCCAATGGCGTAAAAGGATCCATATAGCCGACCCCACCTAGTGGGATAAGGCTTTGGTTGTTGTTGTTGTTGTTGTTGTTGCATTAGTTATTGAAAATAATGTATAAATCATGTGCTGAGTTTCGATCTGCTGGATATCCATCAAGTCAACCAACTTAAACAATCAATATAAACAAAATTTACAGCTATTGTTAAGCATTCTAACAAATCCATAATCTCATAGAAATATTTCTTGTATATATCTAAGCGATAAATAAAAGCAACAAACATCAGATAACACTGCAAGCCAACCAATTGTTAGAAAAGTTACATGTTGATTTAAGAATTATGTCCGAATTGTTGGTTATTTAACAAAGTTGTTTTAACCTAATTAATATTTATAAATGGTTTATTTTGTATGATCTTATGCAACCATAAGTGGATATCATGCAGGCCCTCATTGCATAAGCTTATGCAGAGGTTTTCTAAAACAATGCTGAAATTTTATCGGACTTCTAAATTTTCATTGCTGATAAAAATGATTCCATTTTATGGTAGTTTATCTGACTTTATTGTAGCTAAAACTGTATCCATTTCTTAAAACTAAAGTTTCCATATATTGTGGTTAGAAAAACAATTGGTTTATATTGGGCATGAAGTTTCATCTACAGAAACTTAAATCCCATTCATTTAATTTATTGCATTATGTATAGACATTAGTTTTACATGCATCAGAGAAATGATGTGATGACCAATTTTTGACAGGAATCACCAGAAGGTGCAAAGATGCTGAATTTTAGAAAATCCCTTCCATCATTCAAGGAGAAGGACAGATTACTGGCTGCTATCGCCGGCAACCAGGTTTGAATTTTTGGTTAATGTGCATGATAGAAACTTTTCCCGGCTAAATGTACTGCAGTTTAACTTGTTTTCATTTTCTCGTGTTTGGGTTTTGTGAATAAAAGGAAAACTTTGTAGTGCTAAAAAACTGTGTGGATTCTGTGTGGGTTCTGTGAATAAAGGGAAAACTTTGAAAAAGATGTTCGTTGCATTTAGTTGGTTTGCAACGGCTTCTTGCTTACAAGTAGCAATTGCACACAAACACAAACACAAACATTGCCAAATCAAATGACAGTGATCGCTATGTTTTATGATAGCCCTTTGTAATTATTATTTGCAGGAACATTTCTCTTAATGACTATCATGTCATTCCATTTTAATTTTTTTAAAGCAAAAAATAAAATTATTTCTTTATAGACCATTAAGATATTTCATATTTGACACATTTTTAATCACTTTTTATAACGTAAATTGATGTCACAACAGCATATAAAACAATTGATGCCAACAATCTAAAAAAACAGATAGAAGAATATTGGAGGTCAAATAGTGCACTGCCAAAAAGAAGAGTGGAGAAATCCAACTTGAAATTTGAAATCAATTCCCCTGTTCTTCCTATGAATAATAATTTATCTTGAGAGAGGGAGATTGGCTTTATTTATAATACAAGGTCTTAGAACAAAGTAGTTTTTCTACTAGGTAAACATTAATTTGTATTATAAATGAATTTAAATTTCAAATTAAGTAAACATAAAAATACTTTAATCATTTAGCCTCCAAAATTTGAACTTGATTATAAAATTCGAAATAAATTAAAAATATAAACATTTAACCATTTATACTCCAAATTTTGAATTTAAATTTAATTAAATATAGAAAGCTTAATAATCATGAAACTCCAACATTTGAATTTTAAACATAAAATTTAGATTTAACTAAAACTGGAAGATACTTTGAGCATTGGATTTCAAAATTTCAAATCGAGAGTTAAAATTTGCAACACAAACATATAATATGCTGCATCAGTATGTCTATCTGTCTGTCTTTTATTTTATCACTCCATGCACTTATGCTATCTCCCAATTATTATCCATAAGTTTGTTGACAAGTGAATTTTTGAAGAATAAGGTGTGTGTACTCGTCATTTGGTGCTTATCTATCAGGTGATGGTAATTTCTGGGGAAACTGGTTGTGGTAAAACAACTCAACTTCCTCAATATGTACTTGAGTCTGAGATAGAATCTGGCCGTGGAGCATTTTGTAATATCATCTGCACTCAGCCACGAAGGATATCTGCTATGGCTGTTGCAGAAAGAGTTTCAACTGAAAGAGGGGAGAATCTTGGTGAGACAGTAAGTCTCTCTCCGTACTTCCCTGGTTTGCTTTGGCAATAGATGTTTAATGATTATTGTGCTTATTTTGAAAATTCCTTTACAAGCTTTGTTCTAGACATTAGTTTTTGTGATAGGTTGGTTACAAAGTTCGATTAGAGGGAATCAAAGGAAAAAATACACATCTACTTTTTTGTACCAGTGGTATTTTGCTAAGAAGATTGCTGGGGGACCGAAATTTGAATGGTGTAACTCATGTTTTTGTTGATGAAATTCATGAACGAGGCATGAATGAAGGTGTGTTTGCCACATTATACAAATGCAAAGGCTTTCGTCTTTTGCACAAGCTATTTCAGTTGTTTGTTGCAAGATTGCATGTACTTATTTGACATGTGCAGATTTTTTGTTGATCGTGTTAAAGGACCTTCTTCGACGTCGTCGTGATTTGAGGTTGATTTTGATGAGCGCAACTCTAAATGCTGAATTATTTTCAAGTTACTTTGGTGGGGCACCAACAATCCACATTCCTGTAAGCTGTGTAGTGTTAATCTTTGATTTTTTGAATGTCTACCATTCTCTTTATCTCTTTGAAGAATTGCAAAATACTCATACTGCTGAAACTTTCTTGGTCTCCCTTACTCTGAATTGTGATTCATTCTGAGGATATGATTTAAGGGAAGTGTTGTGAAGTGAAGATGGAAAATATTGCATACTCAACTTTCTGCACCATAAAATTAAGTGGATTATTTATGGCATTTTCTATAGAATTATTTTCATTAGTATTCCATAATTGTACTAAATATTAGCAAGAAACTGAGTTTAATTGTTTTATTTTGTTGAAAAACTTTACGAAGTGTATCAGAAAATGTGCACATAGTAGTTTCTGCAATTTGTACTTTTCAATTTGTGAATCGAAAATTACCCAGCATTAGTATTGATAAACCTATCCTTTTCTAAATGCAAATATTTTCTTTTTTTTTTGGAGGATGATACCAATTATTTTCTACTTCATAATTTTATCAGTTGTGGATAAATACCTATATCAAAACATACTTCTCATGACATTTTCAAGGAACATTATGTTTGCTTTGTGTCTTTTAAAACCAAATTCTGCTTAGGGCTTCGCCTATCCTGTAAGGGCACACTTTCTTGAAGATATTCTTGAGAAGACTGGATACAAGCTGACTTCTTTCAACCAAATTGATGACTACGGCCAAGAGAAATTGTGGAAGACACAGAGGCAGCTAATGCCGCGGAAAAGGAAAAATCAGATTACTTCTCTTGTTGAGGTACTACGCTACTACTACTACTGTTTGCAAATCTTAAGCAAATGCAGTTCTTACCTGTTGCTACATTCTGTTTGCAGGATGCTCTTAAAAATTCAAATTATGAGGACTACAGTTCTAGAGCACGTGATTCTTTGGCCTCCTGGACACCAGATTGTATAGGTTTTAACCTTATCGAGGCTGTTCTATGTTATATATGCCGGAAGGAGCAGCCAGGTGCCGTGCTTGTGTTTATGACTGGCTGGGACGACATTAGTTGCTTGAGGGATCAGCTAAGGGCTCATCCTCTTTTAGGAGATCCAAACAGGGTGTTGGTAATTGCATGTCATGGGTCAATGGCCACTTCTGAACAGGTGATTTTTGTGATCATGATTTTGTCTGTTTCATAATTTTTTTTTCTGTTTTGCTCCTTGTAAAATGTACATATTATATTCATTATGTCTTATCTGAGTAATTGTTCACTTCGTTGTCAAGGTGTTAAGAATGTAAATGCATTGTGTGTAGATGCAGTTCTTGCTGAACAAACTTTTTTATAGATCAATCACAATTGACATAGTATTGGGAAAGAGTTCTTGTGTTTGGATTGTGCTATGTTAGTAATAGATCTCCAATTAAGTTGAGTTAGTCAACATATTGGGCTTGGCCCAGTTCACTCGGGCCCATCAACCTGAACTGGAGTAGAGTATTAAGATTATAAATGTATAATCTTCTAAGTTGTCAATGGTTAGTCAGTTGAATTCAACACCAATAATTTTACTATATTTGAGAATTTCTTTTTATTTTTTTCTTTAAAATGAACATTACTGCAACTTAATTTCTGTTTCTGCATTTTTCTGTGTGTTCATGCAAAGTGTGTACATATTGTCTTTATAGTGTCGCAACTATTGGGTCAGAATTGGGTTGGAAATGAGAAATTGAAGTAATTGTATGATAAGCCATCCAGCTTAAGTCAATTCTCTAATGGTTTTTAACTTTTTATGAACTCTCTACACGTAGGCCTTCACTTATAATTCTGCCAATATTCTGTCAAATGTGAAGAAAGCTAGAAAAGTAATTGTGAATGAAAGAAGACTTGCAGGAATGTCTTGGTTGGATTGAATTGTCTCAGGGAGTCTTAATGACACCCTTATTGAAGTTTACCAGGAGATCCTTATATGCTTCTATTGGCCTCCTGTTGTAACATAGTTTTCCAATAGAAAACTAGGAGATCATATTTGATCCTTTGTCTAGAATTGAATGATCAATCGGTTACATGTTTGCAATTCCTTCCCTCTTAATTGATTTTATTAAATTAAGTGAATATTCCCATCTCATTTTGATGCTGCATTTCTCTTCTAATTTCTTATTCTTTATTGATATTTCTAGAAACTCATTTTTGAAAAGCCTCCACCAAATGTGCGAAAGGTAGTCCTGGCTACAAACATGGCAGAAGCAAGTATTACCATAAATGATATCGTCTTTGTTGTAGACTGTGGCAAAGCAAAGGAGACTACATATGATGCTTTGAACAATACACCTTGCTTGCTGCCATCCTGGATTTCTAAAGCTTCTGCCCGTCAAGTGAGATACTTTCCTTCAACATTTATCATTTTATGTCTCTTGGATATGCTTTATTTAATGATTTTAAAGTTTAGATTATGTTCGTGATGGTTTCCAATTTATTCTTGAATGAATTAAATTATTTATCTATCAGCAAATTTGAATTTCGAATGATAGCATATAATGTTCCACTTGGACCTGGATTTCCATGTTTATGCCCATCAAACGAGATATCCCACTTCAAGATTTGTCATTTTACATCTCTTATCTGTTTTTTATTTATTTTTTCCAGTGGGCTAGATTTGTTACTAGCCGACCCCACCTAGTGAGATAAGGCTTGGTTGTTGTTTGTTAGATTCGATGATTCCCATCCTAATCTCGAATTCATTAAAATTGCTTATCAGCGACATTTGGATTTGTAACTGACAGCATAGAATATACCACTTGGAGTTGGTTTTAACCCGCTGTCATTTGATTCGTGAGACATTTAAATTGTCACTTGTATTGTGTCGCTCTGATATGTTCTTTCCTTTCAGAGAAGAGGTAGGGCTGGACGTGTGCAACCAGGGGAGTGCTATCATCTCTATCCTAGATGTGTATATGATGCCTTTGCAGAATATCAACTTCCTGAGCTGCTGCGAACTCCATTGAATTCATTATGTTTGCAAATAAAAAGCTTGCAAGTTGGTAGCATAGGAGAGTTCTTGTCAGCTTCTTTGCAGCCCCCAGAATCTCTCGCTGTAAGTATTGCAATTTGCAACTTAGTTACTGAAACGGAACTGGTGAAACCTGCATTTTAGCTGGAAGCCTTTCTTTTCCTTTCATTATTCTTCTGAAGTTATTGGCAAATACTAGTTGAATAAATTAAACTCTCACTTGCAAAATCTACTACATTTGATTAGTTTTTAAATCTGAGATTTTAGTGTGCAATCATATGAATTATATTATTTATGAAGATCACTGAACTATACTTGAGACCTGCCCTCCACAAATTTCAAACTTGGAAGCCTGCTATGTTTGATTGCCCAACTGAATTGTCAGCTTCATTTTGTGCATATCTAGATCATATACATGGTCCCCAAATTCTGTGCACATTGAATGTTCATTTATTGTAATAGTCCTGAGTGAACCAAAAGTATAGAGATTACATGGCACTCTGTGATGATTCCCTTAAAATATAATCTTATTGAAGATTTGTATTTTTTTTGTGCTCTGACAAATCATGAATGGTTTTACTCACTTCTGCAAAGTTTCATGGTTCTGAGTTCAGGCATGGCTTTTACCAAGATACTCTGTACTCTGTACCACGATGAAAGTTGAGCAATGTTATCCTTTTTGTTCTTTTTGTTTTGTCTCTTTTCAGAAGGTTTGAACAATGTTTGTACTACCTAGTGTCATGTCTCGAACTGGTGGTTAATGCTCCTGCTTTCCAATATAAGACTATAGTTCCTTCTAGATCAGTACAGAAGTGACTTAAAATTCTGGATATTACAGGTCCAAAATGCTGTTGAATTCCTGAAGAAGATTGGAGCTCTAGATGAGCAAGAGAATCTTACAAATCTTGGTATGAAGTAAAATGACATTATCTTGAGATTCTTTGGATTCCAAATCTCTTGAAATTCAGTTTTTCATTTTTGTATCATGTAGGTCGATATCTATCAATGCTTCCAGTTGATCCGAAGCTAGGAAAGATGCTTATTATGGGTGCCGTTTTTCGGTGTGTTGACCCAGTTCTTACTGTAGTATCTGGTCTAAGTGTTAGAGACCCTTTCTTATTACCACAGGACAAGAAGGATGTGAGTTCACTTCTCTAGTAGGATGACCAAATATTATGATTATTTGGTTTCATGTTTTATATTTTAGCTATTTTTGGAATTCAACTAATCCTTGAAGCAATGTTTTTGTCAAATCTTATCGATTCTGCATTATTCTATAGGCACATTGATTGGTTTTACTTTTTATAATTTAATAAAAATTGTTGTTATCCCTGTGCATAGTGGGAAGATATTTAGTCCTCCATGACTTTTTCTTATTACACATGAAAGATGGATTATTCATGGTTGCACGAATGCTCATTTAGCTTCTTTTCTTAGTTGGCAGGAACTGCAAAATCACGATTCTCAGCAAAGGATTACAGTGATCATATGGCTCTTGTTCGTGCATACGAGGGATGGAAAGATGCAGAGAGAGAAGGATCAACATATGAATACTGCTGGAGGAACTTTCTTTCAACACAGACTCTTCAAGCAATTCATTCTCTGAGGAAGCAATTTAACTTTATTCTAAAAGATGCTGGTCTAGTAGAAGATTCCAGCATCAGTAACAGCTTGAGCCATAACCAGTCACTGGTTCGCGCTATTATATGCTCCGGGCTGTTCCCAGGGATAGCTTCAGTAGTGGTAAATAAATGGTCACTTCTTTGGTGGATGTTTGTGCAATTTTCTCCTATTTAAACTTCAGATCTTTTTCTTCTTGTTCTGCGCACGCAGCACAGAGAGAAGTCTATGTCTTTCAAAACCATGGATGATGGCCAGGTTTTACTTTATGCTGTAAGTACAAAGCTTTAATTAACCATTTTTAAGCACATGATATATTCAATTCTTTCAGCTTCATAAGTTTGGTTTTGACGTATTTTAGGAACTCATGCTCATTCAGATATAAACTAAAATGCAACATACTAATGCTTGTTATTGTTGACTATAAATAAGCAAATTTTTTATTATGAACCTTCTTGTTCTATTGACCATAGACATTATTTTCTTTTGAATGTCATGTGTTTGCTTATGGAATCTAAAATTGTTACACAGAACTCTGTGAATGCAAAGTATCAGACAATCCCATATCCCTGGTTGGTCTTTGGCGAGAAGGTGAAAGTCAACACTGTTTTTATTCGCGATTCAACAGGCGTGTCCGACTCAATATTGATCTTATTTGGTGGATCTCTTGTGAGAGGAGAATTGGTATTTCTCTTCCTATTGATCGAAATTCTTTTTAGAGTGACTGTTTATTATAATTGTCTTTTAGCTGATTGGAATTTTATGAATAACTAGTCAGGGCACTTAAAGATGTTGGATGGCTACATTGACTTGTTTATGGATCCAAATTTAGTCAATTGCTATTGGAACCTCAAGATGGAACTCGATAAGCTTGTTCTGAGAAAGGTATAATAACCCAAATTTTTAGCTGCTTCCTTTTATGCAATCACTATTTATTCCATTATTGCATTTTGTTATTCGTCAAAATATTTACTGGCATATCTCTGACGTGCCCCAAAATCTTCAATTCGATCCATCAGCTTGAAGATCCAAAAATTGATATCCACAAAGAAGGCAAGTTCCTAATGCTTGCCGTTCAGGAGCTTGTTTCGGGAGACCTGTGCGAAGGAAGATTTGTGTTCGGAAGAGAAACAAGAAAGACCAGGTCTAGCAGCAATGAGAGTAACAAACATGATCCCGTGAAGAACGTCGCAAACCCAAAGGTCTTGCTACAGACATTACTAATGAGGGCTGGCCACACTCCCCCGAGGTACAAGACGAAGCATTTGAAGACCAATGAGTTCCGCGCGATAGTGGAATTCAAGGGGATGCAATTTATCGGAAAGCCAAAGAAATGCAAGCAGTTCGCCGAGAGGGATGCTGCTATAGAAGGTCTGGCATGGCTGACACACACTTCTGACAAGAGACAACGGCATGTAGGCGATGAAGACTCCGAGATCGATCTCACAGACGATATGCTGAAGCTTTTAAGCAAACCTAGGCGAAAGAAGTCGAAGCATCATCGCTAAGGCTATGATGGTTTGCATAACACTTGATAACAAATGCAATGTATCAGTGAAATTTGCCAGGTTCCTTTCACCTTTGGATGCCCCATCGTTATTAGATTTGAAGGGCAATGTATTATTTATTTTTCTTGTACATTATAGTGTCTTATTATTGATCCGATAAATCTTGTATTTCAAGAATGAGATAGTAAATGGATAAATCTTGTATTCATTTCATATAAATTTCAAGATGAATTGCATTATCTCATCTAATATCTAGTTATATTTCTCAGTAGATTTCTTTATTCTTGATCACCTCGCCAAAGAATTCAATAAGTATGAGGTGTAAATATTATATAATTGCGTTTTTTTTTACTGAATCACATACATAAATTTTTAAAATATCTAAATCCCCTATCTTAATTTCAAAATTAATGTATCTAATTTTTTTTCTGATTAATATTTTGATTATTGTAATGTAAAGTCAATTGATATTGTACTCAGCTGACTATTATAATATAACAGTCGACTGCTATAATAATCGATTGATATTGTACTCAACTACTACTATAATATAGAGGGTAGATTCTCTGTCCACAAAATTCCCTGTCCCGCCTGTCCCACTCTCCGGCGACGACCGAAAGCCGTCAGATCACCGATCGGACACCACCGACGACCTTCGGTCTGCCGCCTGAACAAAACTATACCTAGGGGTACGGTGAACCCGTCGGGATTGCCACAATTACGATCTCGCCAGATTCACCGTCGAATCCGACGAGATTGCAATTGTAGCGATTCCGACCGGTTCACCGTTCTTCCAGGATATCATTTGATTCGGTACAACGATCAAAATTCATCGATGATGTCCGATCGGCGATCGGACGACTCGCCGGCCGTCGCCGGAGAGTGGGACAGGCGGACAGGAGATTTTGTGGAACAGAGGATCCCGTCTGTATAATATAGCAGTCGACTGCTATAATAGTTAGTAGGAAATGATTAATTTTTTTAAAAAATATTTGTTTTATATTAAAAAATTACTATTCACAATTTATTTAGTCAAATTGATATTTGAGGACGTTTATAGAATCAAGAGAACTAGACGAATATATGAACTAGTTTCGTATCATGTCGAGGTCTCTAGGTTCATTAGCCGCTTCGATTTTTATGTATTTATCTAATTTTTTTAATTTTGTAAATGCTCTTAAATATCAATCTGAATCAATATATTGAGAATAATAATTTTTTATATGAAACGGTCATTTTTAAAAAAAATATTTGCTACGGACTACTCTAGCAGCTAATTGGATACAATATCAGTTGGCTGTTTATTGTAACAGTCTATTGGAATAGTAATAAGGGTAAAAATAAAATTGAATATGTAACTTGATAATTTTGAGACTAGGATATGTAATTTGATTATTTCTAAAACTTGTATACGTGGGTAAAAAGTCCATGATATCATTAATATGAATTAATTAAATATTAAAGAAAATGCTTTTATATGGTCTAATATTTAATTAAAAAATTATATTTTAAATTAGTTTATTTATTTCTAAGTTTGTGAGTCATTTATATATATGCCTTTTTTTTTATAGAGTAGGATAATATTTTGCTTATTGGAATGTATTTAGTGGCTTGTATGGTTGCAAATTTTAAAAGTACGAGGACATTTTAAGGAAAATATAACCTACCCTACAGGGGCTAAATGAAAATTCTTCTAAAACATCAATATTCCAAAGATGAGGGTGTGATTGTAAATTGATCAAACTATCAGGGGCTCTTGAACTTTACACCGCCGCTGTTATTAAGTCGTGCTGTTTCAAATTTGACAGGTTTCAAAATTTATGTATTACGCCTAAAATTATATTATATTGAAATGGTCTAAAAAAGTATGATAAAAAGTAATTATTTTGATTACTAGGGGGGAGCGTAGAAAAAGCGTGCCAACTTCGGCTATTTCCCACTCTGCTTTAAGAACCCCAACGGCGTTCAGGCGCTCCGACGAAAGCGAAACCTCCTCCTCCCTCCTTCGTTTCTTTTCGCCGGCTGTCGAATTCAGACCCTTCCCCATCATGCTCCTCTTTCTCCCCTCGAAGAACCGACCTCTTTCGCCGAGCCCTTGCATTTGTTTAACAACTTTGGTGACTTCTTGTCCCCTCTAAAGGAAATCCTGGAATCTGAGTCCTCCTCGAGTGGTATCGCTGCATTGGATAATATTTTGGGAATCAAGAAGCCTCCAAGGTTCCCTGAGGATCTTGACGATGCCTCTGACTCGCTAGCTGTCCTCAACGACGAGTTTCGTGGTCGTCTTGCGATCTCTATGGACGAGTTCAAGAGGTCGAGGGAGGAAAAGGAAGCGGAAGGTGCGAAAGATGAGACCGTCTCTGCGTCACGCTCTTCTGTCAATGTGGCCGTGAAGGTACCATTTCACATTCCCACCATTCCGCGTCCACAGGACGAATATAAAATACGAGTGAATAACAAGAACCAGCCGTTTGAACATGTATGGTTGGACACGGGCGATGGAAATCTGATTCATCCACTGGTTAGTCATTTGGGATATTGTATTTTCCCCCCATATTTCGCTTCTCGATCTTAAGATAATTAACATGTACTCATGAATATCAGTTTGTTTTAGCAAGTACTTATTCATTGTTTGGAAAGTAAAACTTTCTAGTCTGATATCAGGGATTTTTTTTTTGGAAAATATTAGAGTGCTTTATAAACCTGAAAAAAAAAATCCAAATGCTTTCAAATGTCGTAGTTTCTTACTTTGGATAATTCATGTGAGGTTCAGATAGTTAAGATAAATGTATTAGTTTTACTCAAGTGACTGAAACTTTGATTCTTATTTATCTAACATTTTTTGTTACGTTCTATGCCTGCAACTAGTAAATATTTGCACGGATATATTTTAATGGTTAATTACCAGCTATATTTTGTTTCATAGTTTCACTTTATTCCCCTATATGCAGGTGAAGTTATCTGTTGCGGACTTTGTTGATAGAAAATCTGAAAGTGAGCCAGTAGAACCGCTTCATCTCGAGTCTACCCCATTTAAGCTGGTGGAAACTCTGAATGACTTAGAAATGGTAGTAGCTAAGCTTCGGGATGTAGATGAATTTGCGGTCAGTACCAGCCAGAAGTTTTTAGTGTGGTACTTTCCAATTGTGAAAAAGAAATTTTCTTTTTTGGTGGTCAGTATGCAGTAGTCCCCATCCATATGTGTGTTAAAAGTGTCAATATTCTTTATCATTTAGGATGATGATTAAATTAATAGACAACTGCCACAAATAATCTGTCCCTTCTCAGCTAAAAGTTCAATCATGCCAATTAATTATGGATTGTCCCTTCTCAATCTAACTCTTCTTAGCATATTAGCTTTGTGTACTTAGCTTCAAAGTCGATTCCTGATGAAGCCGGAGAAAAATACCCTCCAATGTGTTAGCTTGCTCGGTTTCTTGATTTACCTTTCTACAAATGACTGTGGAGTCGGCTGTGTAGGGCGCCCGGGGTCAATGTATGACCTTTTGCAGAAATTGTGTACTTAGCTTCAAAGGCCATACATGAAAACATGTTATCGGTTCTATCCTCTAGTTATTTCTACCAAGAAAATAAGTAACTTGGAGTTATATTATCTTCTTCTGAGGAAAACTAGCTCAAACTATCCCTACCTTGTTTGTGTTTAGGTAATTGAAGCAAGATTATATGTCTTAGCTTTGAAGGGACATATATGAAAACTTATCCTTGCTTCCATGCCCTAGTTTTCTTTCCTTTTTAGAAAATAACTTTAGTATTCTTGGAGGAATGTTTAGACTGATAGTGAAATATTTCTTTCTTGGTTTGTCTTTCATCTTAGCTTGAATAGTTTGCTTTTACTTCCTTTTTTCTGAATGTATAAAAATGGAGCTGTTGTTACTGTTTCTCTTTTGAAGACAAGTTTACTGAAGAAACCATGCACTAGATGATATGGGATTATCTGATGTTTTTAGCATTATATGTTCAAACATATGCTTCAGAAACAATTTTACTTTCAAAAACTGAAATTCAGTACTATGTTGTGAATGTTCTTTTACTGTCCAAACTTTTGAATTACAGGTGGATTTAGAACACAATCATTACAGATCATTTCAGGGGCTAACTTGTTTGATGCAAATATCTACAAGAGATGAAGACTTTGTAATTGACACCCTCAAGTTACGAATATATATTGGGATGTACTTGAGAGAAGTTTTCAAGAACCCTTCCAAGAGAAAGGTAGTTTATAGTTTGCATCAAAAACTGATTAAATTTAACATTGGTCAACCTATCTGTTGTCTTTACCTTTCTTCCTTTAGGTAATGCATGGGGCTGATCGTGACATCATATGGTTGCAACGGGATTTTGGCATATATGTATGTAACCTTTTTGATACCGGACAGGTAGTCATTTTACCAGTTCTTTCACTTAGGCTAGATTTGAAGTCTATGTTTTTATGATTTTCCAACTTACTATTTCTTACATATTGGATTTGAAGTCTTTCATTAGAACTACGCACAACCTTTGCTAGGATAGTTAGCTTCCTAGTTAAGATCATTACCTTCCTAGTTAGCTTTATGATCATTTGTCATTCAGGTGTTATCCTAGTACTTTTAGGACAGTAAATCTCCTGCTAAATGACTAATACTTGTATGATACTATGGTACTAGAGTTTTACTAGGTTAGATGTGCTTATGATTACGTACATGAAGTCCTTGCTCTCTAAGGTGTGTTACTCTCTTTCACTTTATACAGGCATCAAGGGTTTTGCAAATGGAAAGAAACAGTTTGGAGTATCTTTTGCATCACTTCTGTGGAGTTGAGGCAAACAAGGAGTAGTTTTTTTAGCCTTATATTTAAAACTTTTATATCATAATTCTACAGTCCTGATAGTTAACCATTCACATCAAACAAATAAAATGTGAGTTGTTACTATGCAGCTACCAGAATGCTGATTGGAGATTACGCCCTATTCCAGATGAAATGCTCAAGTATAGTATGAAGTCTATCTTTCCATACCATTTTTTGAAATTTATCTTTCCAGACAATCTTTTACTTAAGTATACTTGAGCTTACCAGGATATAGCATTCAGATCATCATTTCAAAATTCTAACCATAGTTGTTTCATGTAGGTATGCTAGAGAAGATACGCATTACCTTCTATATATATATGACCATATGAAAAGAACATTATTAGCTGAATCCTCAGATGAAAATGATCTTCTATTGGAGGTATATTTTTAATGCAGTCATTTGTACGTGGAGAACTAATGCTTAGTTTATTAAGGATTTATCAATGCACACTTTTCTGTTATATATCATATGGCACTCGTTTCAAATTGTTCTTTGTTTAACATACTTCATTTGACTGTGACTACTTAACAGGTCTACAAGCGTAGTAGTACAATCTGCTTGCAACTTTACCAGAAAGAAATTTTTACTGATACATCATATCTTAACATTTATGGGTTGGCAGTAGAATTCCTACCTTCTCTTTAATTTGCAATTGCTTTCTTTTTGTAGTGTTAATGCAAAATAAATCAAATTTACCTTCTTTGCAACCTTATCAACAGGTTGCGAGATGCTGATTTAAATGCCATGCAGCTTGCTGTTGCTTCTGTAAGTATATTACTTGCTTGTAAAAGATTGTTCTGAAGATTCCAATTGAAGTAGTTTCTGTAGGATAGATAGTCATGAGTATCCATGGTCTGTTTTAGGTACTAATAAAATGTTAGAAATTTTGTGTTTGTCGAGTCATGGCCTCAATTCCTCTAGAAACAGAACTACTTGTTATTAGTTTTGTTATTCAAGGTCATAATTAAAAGCAAGGATATGGTCAATAGCATATATAGAGAGGTAGGTTGTTTTGGTGCTAAAAATTATACATGCATTTGATATAAGAGATACATAGACATGTAGACACAGTGAACCAGCTAAATGATTTGTGTTTGGGGTATGAGACTCGCATAATTAGAAGTTTGTCATAGATGCTTTCTTAGATGTGTATTATTGCTTGTCATGTGCATGACTGATCTTATTCCACAAGTTGATAACAATTCATAACCATGCTTTTTCAACAGGGTCTTTGTCAGTGGAGAGACTATATTGGACGTGTACAGGATGAGAGTACCGGTTACATATTACCCAATAAATCCCTAATTGAGATTGGTAGATTATGATTTTTTTTTGTTATCTTTATTTTTGGTTCTTTCACTTGGCAACCTATCCAATGCGATTGATGCTGTTTGATTGAAAAGCAAAGCAGATGCCCCTTATTCCTGCAGCATTGAGGCCGCTGGTGATGTTTAAACACCCAGTCGTTGAACAGCATCTGAATTCAGTCATTGGAATTATTAAGAGTTCAATCATTAATTCTTTTGCTTTTGAGAGGATCGCAAAACAACTAAAGGAGGAGCGAATCAATGCAGTAAGTCATAAGTTTTCTGGAGATTAAGAGATTCAGTTTACAGAATTCATATTCATGATGATACTATATATATTTGAACATTATTTATCAATTCTTCTGAGAAATATCTCACCTCTGATAAAGTGGGTCTTAACAGGGATTAAAAATTAAACACTTTGAGCTTTTTTAGATGCTGTTAGATTCATAAGACGCCTATATTCTAGTAGTTATTTTTCTTGTCCTTGTAACAAGAACCATTCATCTGATTTGACAAAATGCTGTAGATTCTTTTCATCATTGTTGGTTCAGTGAGGCGAAATTGGTGAAAGTAGTTATCCACAATTTCAGGATCATTATAATTATGAAAGTCATAAGTAAGACACTCATTGCCCCTAACCTTATGAATTGGATTGAGTTAGTAGAAGGCGAAGTAACACCTCGTCACACTAAACTTCTGAACCAGGATTTTACTAGCCCAGTCCTATAACCTATTCATAACAAGAAGGATTTTACTTGCGGTAGAAATGCATTTATCGTCTCAGTACCATAGTTTTGTAGTCATCCATAAATGAACATAAAAAGTATTGTACCTCACAATCTTTGCACATTTTAACTCGTCTTTGTTTTTTTTTAAATTTATTTATCCCTCTTTCTCCAGCAAGTGGAGCAAATTAACAGTTGCAGCTTCGAGCTTCCCCTCCTTCAGGCAACATAAGGATGCCATACCATTGATGTTTTCCCCTTCTACTGAATGTGTTGTATGTTCTTCTTAAGCGATATTACTGCTGCCATGATTATACCATTCAAGCTGATTAATTCTGCAAGCAATCGTCAAGATTGATAACATTTTCTGTTGCACTTGTGTTTAGCGATTTTTTCTGTATGGATATATACCCTTATTTTTCATTAGCTTGATGATTGTTGTACTGAGACACTAACAGTGAAATGAAACAGATCGGTTGGAGCAAAAACAGATTGTGTTAGTGACTATTTCTGTATGGGTATTAAATGCAGTGGTTTTTTTTTACTTTTAACAATCAAATCAAGCAGATATTAATGTGTTAATTGATTTAGAAGAATGATTACTTGTAATTTTTTTTTTTAGAAAAATGCTATGCAATCTATTAATTTGATAATATGTTAAATTAATTATAAAAATCAAAGTGTAGGCATTAAATATTCCTACCAAATTTAGCAATTAACTATTTGAAAAGTCGAGTATTTAATGGTTGGACTGATCATGCCATTGACCATACTATACCTAGCCAACAATATCAAGCTTCTCTTTCTCACAAGCGCTGTGAGATCGTCTTTTACCATCTTACTCACTACCACTTCTCTATCCATCTTACTCACTACCACTTCGCAGATGCTATCGCCGACGCTTGCTCCGATGGCTGCCTCCTCTTCTCCCCGAACTCTCCTCCTTCAGCAACCGCTTTGCCTAGGAATATAATTGAGCCAAATCGAGCGAACAATATAAGGCTTGAGTTTGGGCTCGATTTGTTATTTCTATATTCGAACTCAAGCTCGATTCGAGATTCAGTTCTTAAGCCCGAGTTCGACTAATAATAAAATTAAATAGTTGGAACACTATTAAAAAAATGTTTAAAAATTAAATGAGCTTAGTCGAGCTTGTAAGATAATTAAATATAATAATTAATTATATATATACACACACGAGCGTTTTATCGAATATGTTCGCGAGTTTCTTAATGAATATATTTGCGAGCTCACGAGCTAAATACTATTAAACTCAAGTTCGGCTCGATAATATTTTCGAGCCCGAAATCGGGCTCAAGTTCGACTCATTAACTTAATCGAATGAACTTAAATGAATTTTTTTCGAACCAAGAATCTAATAGACGAGCAACATAGCTCATTTACACCTCTATCTCAACCCTGACCGAACTCTACGACTACCATGGATGCCCAGCCGATCACGCCGGTGATGTTGGACTAAAAAAACGATTAACGAGGTTGGGTAACGTCAAACATCGGGTGACCAGCCCCATCCCATGGGAATTTCTCACCTGACGCCAGGGTAAATCGGGAAATACACGCGACGGGCGGTCTAGAAGTTCAGCATCCTAGAGTTCACGCCCTATTTAAAAAAAAAAATTTATAAAATAGATTATAACTAAGGATCAAATCATAAAAATTTACAATGATAATTAACCACTATTCCACTTCATAACTCCAGAGTGATGACGTCGGACTAAAAGACATGCAGACAGCGTCTTTCCTATGCAACACCCCGCCTTATTTATTAACGGATGGATCGTCCATTAAAAAAGTGCATCTGTTAATTTATCAAAATTATTTTTTATATTTTAAATAATATAGCATCATCAAATACTTTTTTTACTTGATTTTTTTATGATTTTAAAGCCTCAAATTCATTCGAATGATTATCATTTCATTTACGGGATTCTAGAAAGTTTATTTATAACATTTTTCCTGATTTTAACTTTCAACCTAATAACTTTTAGCCTAAGACCAATTAAAATAAGCATTCAATTATCCAAAAGTACTGACAACTCGTAAAGTTTAAGATTTATGCCATATGAATATCATATCACACTTTATTAATATTTATTTTTTAAAAAAATTTGAGCTTTAAAAATTTTAACTTCTTACCAAATGAACATAATTACACTTCTTTATTAATATAACACTTGATTATTATTATTATTATTATTATTATTATTATTATTATTGTTTAATTTTATAAAATTATTGAATATTTTCTTAAAAAATTTAACAATTATACGGTAATTTTTTTAATATCAATATAAATAAGAGTAAATCTGGATCGTCAGAATTTGAACATCCATATAAAAATAAATATAAAAAAATATAATTTAGAATGAAATAAATAAGAAAGAATATAATTGAGTTTAGATTCGATTAATAATGACACTAAAAAATTATAAAAAAAAAAATAAATAATATAATAAAAATTTATAATTATGATTTTTATAATTAAAAAATATAAAAAAAAAAATATAAAAAATAATAATTATAATATTTTATATAATTACTTTTATATAGTTTCATGATTATATAATAATATTCATAAAAAAAAAAAAAATTATGAATCAAATTTATATTAATAGTAGATTTATATATTTTATATAATTAAAATAATAAAAAATATAATTTAATATGAAATAAATAAGAAAAATATAATTTAATATGAAATAAATAATAAAGGATAAAATTGAAAAAAAAATATTAAATTATTTTTTTTAAATTATAGTTGTTTGCCTATTCTCGTCGGTAGTAATCTGACTATTTAGCAGTGACAAAAACTGCTCGGGTCTGTGTGCGTTGAACCCGGTCCAATGGAGATTGGTTCGGCCTAGAATTTCACGTACGCTGTTGCGCGCGGACAGATGATTGGCTCGAACCTGAACCGAAATAGCGTGCGGAGCTCATTAGGAATTTCATGTACGCTGTCAGTCGCTGTTGGAAGTATTTGAGGCCAGCGAAGCAGTGGGTCTGCCTCGAGATCATCTCCTTCCTTCCTTCCTGTGCATTTCCAAATCGCGCAGTCGCTCACAGAGTCACAGATCTCGAAATCGATTGCCAAACTCCCGTCGTCGAATTTTTCATTCCCTTCGCTGCCGGTGAGTATTTTCACCGATAGATCCGTTTTATTCGCGTCTGCTTCGTTTACGAGCGCGGATCGAGTGGGATTTAGGGAAAATTTCAGATCGGAGGAACTCCATTGGCTTCTCTGTTTGATCTCACTCGTTTACTTGTCATTTACGATAGATTTGAGAATCACCAGGCGTCTCTTGTCGAATTGGAGCTTCAATTCAGGGGATGATTAATTCAAGGAAGTCCCGATAAGAAAGCGTTTTTTTGGAAGAGAACGGCCGGCAGAGGAAGAAGTTTCCATTCACAGGTGAAATCTCCAGAGATCTGAAAAGCTTTGGGCTTCTTCGGATCTCTGGAACCGTTTCCCTGATCTACTACTACAGTTTGTGCGACTAGCGGTACAGACGCGCAATGGGGAAAGGAGGAGGTTGCGTCCCGAGCAAGAAACAGCGTCAAGCGGCCTCTTCGGAGAAAACCGCTGCCGCGAGGGATGCTCCGATCCCCATCGAAGACCGGAGCCGAAGCAGCGTCGAGACCGCCGCAACGCCGCCGCCGGCCAAGCTCAAGATTTTCATCGTGTTCTACTCCATGTACGGCCACGTCGAGGGCCTCGCGAAGAGGATGAAGACCGGGGTGGACGGCGTCGAAGGCGTCGAGGGGGTCTTATACCGCGTTCCCGAGACGCTTCCGGCGGAGGTCCTGGAGCAAATGAAGGCTCCGCCGAAGGACCTGGGCATCCCAGAGATTTCCGCTGCAGAGCTGGTGGAGGCGGATGGGATCTTGTTCGGGTTCCCGACGAGGTTCGGGAGCATGGCGGCGCAGATGAAGGCATTCTTTGATACCACGGGACAGCTATGGAGGGAGCAGAAGTTGGCCGGAAAGCCAGCCGGTTTCTTCGTGAGCACTGGAACGCAAGGAGGTGGACAAGAAACTACTGCGTAAGAGTTTCACTCTTAAATTTCTACTACGTTTCCTACTAATGCATTGCTTAAAATTACCATCTTTCTCGTGATTAAGGGAAAAAAAAAGGAAACATGAATCCATGAGGAATATGATTTATTGCTTGATTTCTGTGATTAAATTCAAGTTCAAGTAGAAATTAGTGATAGTTATGAAAAGGATTAACATTAGATATGCTCAAAAATGCCATGGAATTAAAAAGCTGAGATTAAATATGGATAAACTTGAGTGAAGACTCCCTCCATCATGTGTTTTGAGATTGTTGTGGAACAAATATCACGCAATGAAGATACCCTTCACCAGAAAGTGAAGGGAATTTTGACCCAAGTTTTTTCCTCCCGAGACATGTTTTAAAATCTTTGAGTGGCTTTATTTGATTGCTTTTCATTATTGTGATAAATATACAACTGAAGTGAGTCTCAGACGATTAGATTTTTGAGAAGAATGTAGTTTTATCTGTTATGCTGCATCCTTTCAGTTTCTTATTGTCAAATTGTGCATGCGTGAATCTTTTTATGGAAAGATTGAGAAATCAATCTGGTCTACAGTCTTGCGGACTTTCTTTATTCCTTATTGCATGGCTTTTCTTTAGGTGACACTAGATCAGTATCTATGCTTGGTTGAGAAACAACAGATATCCTTAATCTGATTCTGAAATCTGTCAACACAATGCTAGGACGTTAGAGTTAAATAGTTTGTTAGTAAATTTACTTTTACATTACAGTTGGACAGCCATAACACAACTAGCACACCATGGAATGCTCTTCGTTCCCATTGGATACACATTTGGGGCTGGCATGTTCAAGATGGATGAGATCAGAGGTGGTTCTCCGTATGGTGCTGGTGTTTTCGCAGGCGATGGCACTAGAACACCAAGTGACGTCGAGTATGCTTTTGCTGAGCACCAGGGGAGATACATGGCTAATGTAGTCAAGACTCTGGGACATCATTGATTCTTTTGTGTTGCCAAATCCATTTGCTTCTGCTGTGATTTCCCATGTATCTTCTGATCTCTTCCAATTTTTTTCCCGAGAAAGAACCAAATTGTTGACTCTTTTTTTTTTTAGTTATTCTCCTTGTGAACTTGTCAAAACTTGGGGGTTTTATCAACTTTTTTATTGGTTCACGTGTATTGGTCGGAACATCTTCCATAAATAGCAAAGTTAGGGTGATAAGAGCTTGTATTGGCAGTATCTTTCATTTTGCATTGTTTTATTATGGAGTTGATTAGTGCCTCTGGAATGTCCTCAATTCTGATTCAGTCGACTTCGTTGTATATGTAGCGATACGGCCCCTCTAGTCCCATCAGATCTCTCTAGGCCGTGTTCTATGGTCTTCCCATTCTTGGCAGTGAGTTTTTGCCTTCTTCAGATTCAAGCCTTAGACCTCCAGGATAAATACTAAAGTTTCTTGAATCTGATAGTCAAGTGAGCGTAGGGCACGACCTAGAGAGTCGCTTGATGGGGCTAGAGGGGTCGTGTCGCGACCACTCCTGACAGTGGATTTTTACCTTCCCCAGATTCGAACCCTATACCTCCGGGACAAATACTAAAGTTCCTTGAATCTGGTAGCCAAGTTCAAGGAACTTTAGTACTTGTCCCGGAGGTCTAGGATTAGAATCTGGAAAAGACAAAAATCCACTGTCAAAAAAAAATAATCTAATGGGACTAGAAAGGTCGTGTCACTACAGTATAGCTCGTGAATCCTTTGCTATATAAATGTGCACAATATATTTAATTTATGAAACGTATTTTGTTTTTTTCGCAATGTATTTAAAAGTAACATAACTTATAAAAGCTAATTTAAAAATATTAATAATCTGGCTTCAGGGGCTAAAAGAAGGTATATGTGAAAACCAAGCTAATTTTGTAGCAGTTCAAAAATGCCTTTTGGTGCTGACAAAAAACGATTCATTCGTCTTAACATTCTCGTTAATTCATCCCAAAGTCAACACGGAAGAGGAAAATCACGAGGGTTACTAGCCCAGATGCTGTGACTAGTACGTGAGGAGGACGTACACATTGACTTTGCCAAATTTTGACTCTCAGATCTCATACTGACAACACCCATGTATTAATCATCAGTTCATCCCGGAAGGACTCAAAAACAAAAGGGTATTTACAACGTCATCACTGATTGATCGGGGTTGGACACTAAATCATAATCTGTTTTTGCTCCAAAACAAAAGAAGAGCAAAAGGTAAGGAGAAAAAAAAAGGCAAAAAAAAACCAATTTACAACGGCAAAAAGAACTTGAAGTAGTATTGATCTCTACAAATCATCACTAAACCATCCACCTACGGACAGAAAGAAGAAAAAAGACCACATCTAACTCGGTTTACGGAGGATGTCAGATCAAAACTAGCTGACTTCAAGGCAATGGAGCAGACTGTTGGAGCCAAACCAACTCACTGGCTTCCATTGGGCAAAATCCCATCACGCTTCCGAATGATCATCAATCATAACCAATATCATCTTAGTGAGACCGCACTGATAATTGAAGCTCATTGCAGCAGCTAAGAGAGAATAA
Organism: Boesenbergia rotunda; assembly: GCA_024364735.1. Taxonomy (NCBI): domain Eukaryota; kingdom Viridiplantae; phylum Streptophyta; class Magnoliopsida; order Zingiberales; family Zingiberaceae; genus Boesenbergia; species Boesenbergia rotunda. The sequence continues at coordinate 282,537 of JAGFNQ010002756.1, read as the reverse complement.
GCTCAAGTGCCTTTTGCTACACAATTGACCAAGTCATAATCATCATATGCAAGCTTCAGTCTTCAGCGCATCACCAGCTAGTCTTCACATCCCAGACCTGAAACACAAGAGGGGTAATGGATAATTAGCTCACACACAGTTTCAACAAGTTAAATACATAGAAAAACAACTTGCCCGCTTCTGAAAGTGTTGGTTGGCCCTTTCATCTAGCATAGAATTCTGACAATCTTCATAAAACTCAAAGTCATCAAGAATACATGTGTTGCTTGTGTGTTCCTTGAAGATCTTGAGCATCTGGAGACCCTGTTATAGCTTCACCTGCACAACAAAATTCAAAATATCAAAATCTTACGTATTCATGCAGAGATATAGATTATAATCTCGCATTGATATTTACCTCCTGATTGTCTCGACTGCTGGTGACTGGTTTGTTCTCATTCTTCTCAAGCGTGATATGCTTCAGAATGCCATTTGGAACATCCTTAATAATATGCCATTTGAGAGGGAAGCACCCGATCCACTAATCATGTTGCCAAAAGTCAACAATCTTGTTAAAATTGACGGGACCAGCCATCTCTGCAACACCAACAAATCGCCCGCTCGCATTTACCTGATTTAAGAACAACTCCGTAAGTTATTTTCTAAGAAAAAATTATTGGAGGGAATGCTTTTTTTTCCTGGGAGTTACTGAAACTAAATTGAAATTACATAAATGTCAACTTATCTGTTGAGTAGCCCGAGATGTTCTTTTATGCCGGGTACAATCTTCAATGCTGGAATTCACCTAGGTTGGAATTCCTGACCAAGAATTTCCAAGCAGTATCTCCCGACCAGGTCTTTCAAGTAGTATCTCCCGACCTGGTTTCCCGAGCAGTATCTCCCAACTAGGTCTCCCGAGCAGTATCTCCCGATCAGAAAGTCGAGAGGTGTTGAGGCCTGCGTAACGCAGTTTTCTTATAACAGATTTGTCCTCCTCCGATGGTGCTTCGAGGCTCCGATGAACGTCTATCTTTCAGGATACAACAGCGGAACCACAGACAAACGAAATACTCGTTACTCATGGCGAACTGAAGAAGTACCCAAATACTACCAGTGTTAAATCCGACACTTTTATTCCGTTTCGGAAAATTTTTCAGAAAACACCCTAGGGTTATCGGGCCCTTAGACAAAATTTCGGAGAGTAAAATGGAATACAACAAAATATTTTGAGGTCTAAAGGACTTAAAACTTCAATCAAGGGTCTGGATGCAATAGAGCTTAACTGCTAAAAACTCGAAACTAAGGGCATCCTTGCGATAGGACTAAAAACTTTGTGGACTAAAGTGCAAAATATCTCTCTTATATGCCTTGACCTAACCCATTCGGCCCGATCACAGCAGCCACTCGCTCGTCTCACTGCCCTAGCCGAACCCGACGATCGACGCCGGCTCTGCTCCTTCTCCAATCGCCCGCCTTCCACTAACAACCGGAGCCAAGAAACCCTAGCCGGAAACCTTTGCATAAGGCAGATCCACTGAAACTCTCTCCTCCTGCGGTCGACCGTGATTTGGTGTGCACGAGGCTCGGCTTCCGCTTCTTCTTCGCCGTATGCAGTCGACACCGAGGGTGATTGCCTCCAATGGATTGACCGGGAGATTTTAGATGCTACAGCCGTATCTAGGGCAGACGGTTGAAGCTGGAAGAAGCTACGCAGGGTGGAGCCGCTGATTGAAGGCCATTCTTCTTCAATCGGGTGATTTCCCTTATCAGAAACCAATAGTATCAAACGTTGGTAATCTACTGTGCCGATTGGAAATCTAGATTGGTGTCAGTTTTGGAAATGTTGAATAGAAATTGGAGTTGATCCATAATCTGCTTTAGATAGTCTATTCTGTGTAGAACTTGGTTGTGGGAAGTGGGGTTGCTTCTTCTGTAAGGGGCTGACTCTGTGCCATACACTGTTTGGAGCTCGCAGTGATCGGCAGATCTCAGGTAACTGTTTCCTCTAGCCACCGTGACTTAGTTATGGAGTTGTCAAATGAACTGTGTGGTTGGATGAATTAGTTCAGTTCAAATTGATGTGTGGGTTTTGAAGCTGAGTTATGGGCTTTAGGATTATATCTTGATTAAGTTATAATTAGAAGAATTATATTGAGCACTGTTAGTTGATCCATGGATGGTTAGTTTGAGGACAGGTTTAAGTTGAAATTTAAACCTAATAAACTAAGCTAGATGAACTGGGGTATGAAATAACTTAAAATGAACCTAATCTTAATTACGCTGAGTAATTAGAAACCTTTCATTTAATTAGAGGTAATTAAATGGAAAGGAAATGGTTAGGTTAACCCGAGCATGGTTTAGGGATTTATTAGCTAGCTATCATTTGTATAATAGCTAATTAAATACATCCTTGATACAGGAGCTTGATTGGATTATTGACGGGTGGTTCTTTCTGATTGATACGGACTTCACTACTCTTGGAGGCGGGTACTTCTTGCTTGTATCTGTAGATCCACTTTATCTTTATGCATGACAAGTTATTTATGCACTAGTAGGCTGATATTGACCTTTATCTGCTATCGTTTTGTTATCCTGCTTGATACTTATGCTTGACCTTGGATATAATCTACATTTACTTCTATACAGTCTCGTTTATTTGTTATCTGACTCTGTATAGCATTGGTATGAGCATGAGTATGTGGATATAGATTAGCATACCATTGTATGGTTGCCTTAGTTGATTCTGGTCATACTTGCACGTGTGTCTAGATATGGACTGATTGTGTTATTGTGGTATGTCACATGATATCTGCATTGGTTGATTTTATTCATACTTGCACGTGTATCTGGGTATAGGATTGATTGGGTTATGATGCATACGTATGACCTGTGCATGATAGGTTGAGTTATGTGTCGATGACCTGGTAGGGGTTGCATGTGTTAGTCATGCACCATACCTGCACTGTTGCATGCCGGCGATCAGCGACTCCCTTGTGGTTGAGCCTAATCGTCTTCCGGCACATGATATGCACACACGACCACTCATGGGTTAGTGGATGACGCTGGGTGTGTGCATTTGCTCTGTATTGCTCCGCTCGTCCGCTCAGGGGTAGTGGTTTCGGAGCGTGGTAGCAAGCAGAGATCCCTTCTCTACCCATAGACCAGAGAAGATGAGAGAGATATCTCCCCCATATATACATGGGGCGGAGCGATAGCTCCACCAGCATCCTGTCCTCTCGGTCACTCAGGAGCAGTGATGGTAGAGTGCGGACAGTGTCACCGCTCTACCCACTCGGCCGACACAGTATCGCCTGTCTCGGTGGCTTGACTGGAGTTAGGGGGTGACCATGACATTGCATCATGTGCATATGATGCATTTGTGCATTGATTGTGTTTGCTGCATTTACTTGCTGCACTTATTTGACATGCACATACAGGATGTACTTTTGGTATGATTTGTTGACCCTGCACTTGCTCGTATGGTACAAGTCCTATTACGATCATGATAGACTGATTTCTGGTATGTACAGTCAGTTGTTACTTTCAGTTATGCATACTTCTGATATTATTATGGAGACTGTATCCTGTTGTTTCTTTATAGCTGTTTTAGCTACTTTTCTGTCATGCATATCTTTCTATATACCCGCGAGTCCACTTGGACTCACCACCCGTCGTAATATTTTTGTTTTCAGGTTGATAGCTTGTCGGTGGAGTGATAAGTGTCATTTTGTTGATTATTTAAGGTTCTAGAATCTATTTTTGACTCATGTTTTACTTGCTTAATAGTGGATTTACCCTAGATTCTATGATTTGTATCCTTTTTGGACCTAATTGCAAATTTGGATATATTTGAGTTGTTTTGTCACTAAATTTTTGATTTACTTTTGTAGGCTTGAAAGGATCATGGACCTAGGTCATGTTGGGTCAAAATTGAGTCAAAAAGTGGATTAGATCAAGTGATCAAGCGTTGACTCATATGGACCGTCCGATGCAAGAACGGTTAGATCTAGACCATCTGAGAACTTCTAATCAATCCGAGCTGGGATTAAGGCCAATCAAGCACTTGGATCAAGATCTGAAGATTTCAGCTCAATCGGAGATGATCTAGCCGTTGGATCACGATCAGAGAGATCTAGACCGTCCATTTAAAGATCAAGGTGATCTGAACCCTCTGTTGCAAATCTGGCAGATCCGAGCTACCCAGAGGTAGATCCTGACCCCTGATCAAGATCTGTAAAATTTGAGTCAAATCGGACAAGGATCAACCGTTGGATGGAGTAGGATTAATCTGAGCCGTCCACTGTTTAACTACTTAAACTGCCTTCAGATCCAGAACAGAGTTGTCGCGTCTTCGCCAGGCAGCAGCTTAGTGTTGATGCAGTCTGGCCCTGATTGTTGTTTTGGTGTTGACATCGATTTTAGTTTAGGTTGATTAAGATTATGATGATTATGATTAAGTCCTGGTCGGGGATCAGACATGGTATGGAAAATCCTAGTATGGAAGGCTAGGTGTTGGAAAATCCTAACCTGGAGGGTTAGGTGTTGAAAAGTCCTAGCTTGGAGGGCTAGGTGGTGGAAAAGTCCTAATTCGGAAGGGTTGGGTGAAAAGTTCTAGCTTGGAGGGCTAGGTGAAAAGTCCTAACTTGGAGGGTTAGGTGCAAATTCCCATCCTGGAGAATTAGGTGAAAAAGTCCTGGCTTGGAGGGTCAGGTGCCTAGCTTGGAGGGCTAGGTTGGATGAAGTTCTAACTCGGAAGGGTTGGGTGAAAAGTCCTAGCTTGGAGGGCTAGGTGAAAAGTCCTAGCTTGGAGGGCTAGGTGAAAAGTTCTAACTTGGATGGTTAGGTGCAAATTCCCAACTTGGAGAGTTAGATGGAAAAATCCTTGGCTTGGAGGGCTAAGGTGGATGAAACACTAGCTTGGAGGGCTAGGGTTGAGTCCCTGGATCGGTCTGGTGACCGATCAGAGACATTGGCACGCTGCTCCTTCGTGGATCGGTCTGGTGACCGATCCAGCGATGTCTGATCGGACTGGTGACCGATCAGGGAGCGCACAGTGAGGTTGGGAACCTACTGTGTGGCTCCTGATCGGTCCGGTGACCGATCAGGGAGCAGGATGCTTCCTCGCTGCTCTGCTCCTGGTCGGTCTGGTGACCGATCAGGGAGCGGGAAGTGAGTGAGTTCCCTTGCTGATCAAGTCCTGAACGGTCCGGTGACCGATCAGGGACTCAGGATGGGACTTAGGATCTGATTAATAAATCCCTGTTCATCTGTCCTGATCGGTCTGAGTGACCGATCAGGCATCACTCTGATCGGTCTGGTGACCGATCAGGCTTCACTCTATCGGTCTGGTGACCGATCAGGCGTGTATAGCCGCGAGAGCTGGGAATCCCAGCGAAGTAGTAGATCGGTCTGGTGACCGACCCACAAGCCCTGGATCGGTCCGGTGACCGATCACTTTAATTCAAATTGCATTGTCAGACGCCGTCAGAGCGCCTGATCGTATCCGATTCGCTGCTGTTTGCTTCTGATATTTGATTTACTGTGTGATTTGCTGCTCTAACAGTCTGATTAAGCTGCAGGTGACAGGGGAGGATTCAAACACTCAAGGAGAGGTCAATGGAGGCTTTCCTTGGAGCAGGTTTGTCCGATTCTCCATTTCAGGTTGCAACGGCCGAGCTACAGACTAGAGCCGAGACTGGGCTTGGCTGAGGGGATCTCAGGAAGACCAGATAAGGCTCAGTGGTAGCTGACGTTGGCAGTGAGGTAGCTGGAGGCTACGGAGGATGTTGTCACCTGGTGCTGTGTGGAGAATCAAAAGCGCGGAAGCTGGCTTCGTGGAAGTAGAGTTGTTTTCAGAGTTTTGAGAATTCGAAAACTAGTGTTCTTGCTGCGCCTTGAGTTCTCCACAACAAGCTTGCTGCATTCTTGAAGTTCCATCACTTTGAGCAAGCGATCGAGAAAGCAATCATCCATTACTTGAGCGTTTGAAAGAGAGAACAAGGAGCTTGGAGTCCGACAGTGGGAAGACACGAAGAGGGGTTCTTACGTGAGATCGCTACTGGGTGGAGCTCAGGGAAGCTTGCTGTGTTCTTGTCCTTGTTGAGTGCTTGAGTAAGATCCTTCTTGTTGTTTCATTGAGCTTAAACATTTATCTGTGATTGAAACGCTGTGGAGAGGTTTCTCCACCGAGAAGGAGGTTGCGTTATATCCGGTGAAAACCGGGGCTTGATCTGCCGACGATCAAGGGATCGCCCACCTTAAGGGCACGCCAAGGAGTAGGGGTAAGTTATCCCCGAACCTTGTAAACCCTCTTGTTAGCGATCTTGATAGTTGTCTCTGTTTGCTTTCATTTCTGGTTTCGTTTACTGCACTGCTTCCTTTCGTTTGCTTCTTCCGCTGTGCTACTGATAAGTTGAGTGCAGGAAACTTGTTAAGTGCCAAGAAAAAGTGATTGACTATATTCACCCCCCCTATCTAACCATCTCGTTTCCAACACTTAGTTCTTCGTTTGTTCTTCGTTTCTTTTGCGATTTTCTTCAGTGAAGGCGTGGCCAACTCGATCACCACCTTGGAGCAAGATCTGGATCCATGGGAGAAGGCTTCAGAGGAGATTCAAGCTCAGAATTGCCTTGGAGCAGAGTTGAGTGAGGGTTTCAGCAACTTCTGCAATCTGATCGATTCAATCGCGATCGCGTGTCGTTTTCTTCCATTGGAGCTTACTGGAGGGTCCTCTGGTATTCTTCGATCATCATCCAATCATCATCAAACCTCGGAATCGCGAGATCGAGGAGATCGGATTGGGTTTATCCAGCCGAGTGCAGATTTTGAGCAGATTCGACAGTGAAGCCAATTTCCTATTGATTTGTGAGTTGAAGGGGTTCTTGGCTTGCCCTTGCGTGACGAATAAGGAGATCTTGAAACATGGGAAGGATCGAGGCTTAGTTTTCAACGCATTTCTTTTGTTTAGCTGTAATTTCAATCACTGCTTTTATTTCTGTTTCTGTCTCGTATTAGTAGCTGTCAAATTCCTTTTCTGAATTGTTTCTGTCTTCAATTAGGTTTTAATTGTGCAAGTAGTTAGCTAGTGAGTTCGATCAGTGAACAATTGAATTTGAATTCAATTTATTTTCTGTTTTTCTATTTGCGTATCAAGTTGCCATTGCATATTAGCCTTGTTTCTGAACTTTGTATCAGAAATTTGATCTTTTCGAATTGCTTAGTAGGAGTTAGTTTTCAATTCAGCATCTTAATCAGTTAGGCTACTTGTCAGTTGTCAAAAGAATTTAGTTTCAGCTTACTTTGTATTAGGATCATTACTGAATTTGCTTGTTTCTGCCATAATCAGCTTCAAATTCTGCAATTACTTCAATTTCTGAATTTTGATTCAGATGAACTCAGGGTTTCTAATTTGTTTCTTCCATAAGTAGCTTTCTATTTCTGTTCTGTTATTAGCTAAGTTGTGGTTTACTGAACATTTGCATTTAATCCCAGATCTGCTCCGAAATCAGTTTAATTCTGTGTATCCATTTATTTCTGCAAATTTCAGTTTTGTTCTGCAAAATTTGGTTATCAGCTGCTAAAGTTTGTGCTTTTGAATTCAGTTGATTTGTTTGTTCCTCTTAAGGTTTGTAGTTGTATTTCAGCAGTCAGGTTCTACCTTTCTGCCTTTCCTCTCTGCATTTGATTCATCTCTAAACATCAGTTAGGTTCTGAATTTTGTTCTGCAATTTTGTTTGCTTTGCATTCAATTTGTTTGCTGCACACTCACTTGCTTCACATCAGTTATAGTCCTGTTTTCTGTATCAAGTATCGACTCAACTGCAGTTTGTCATTTCTGAATTTGATTCAGCATTCGGTCCATGCTCTTAATTCATCCCTGTATTCCTGAAATTCTGCTTTACTGAATTTTACTTCTGCATCAGATTTTTCAGTCCTTCATTGTTGCTGCAGTTCTTTATTCATCTCAGCACATACTTAACTGTTAGCTTACTTTACAAGCTATGTTAGATCATTCACTTCTGAAGTACATGTATAGCTCTTGCACTTAGTATCATTTCGGCATATAGCTTCTTTTCTCCTTGCGTATCAAGTGTTCTCTTATTTATTTGCTTAGCATTTGTTTTGCATGTGAATTCGGATTTGTTTTCCAAAATTCGGGTTAAGTTGCAATTGTTAATTAAGTTTTCCATTAATTGAATTCATTAGCTACCATTACCTTGGTTAGTTCCTTTAGTTAAGTTTACTCTCTTTGCATTGTGTTTTCATTTCTCATTACTAAACCAAACTCATTTCTTATTTGAAACCCAAAAACATTTAACGACACTTAAACTCGAGCACAAATCGAACAACCTGAACTAGCCCTAGGAAAAATACGACCTGTGGCCCCTTTACAACGCTTTTATTCTTTGATTGCAAAAAGGGTTTCCAGATTATAAATATCTAAATTTGAGACCCACTTTCGTGACACCTATTCCGGGTTCATCAAATTTTTGGCGCCGTTGCCGGGGAACTACTAGTTGAGTTGTTTTATTTTTGCTTGTGTGCTTATGGGCATATCATTTGATTCTATTTTCTTGTGATTTACCTTTTGTATACGGTTGCTGCTATTTTTCTTGTTTGTTTTGTGATATGACTGCCAGTTCAAAATGTTTTCATCTACTTACCAGCAGCCATGTCCACAATTTCAGCAGAACCAACCTTTCAATCAGCAACCAAATCAGATTGGGCAGCCACAATTTCAGAATTTTGAGCAACCAATTCAGCAATTTCAGCCCAACTTTCAGCAACCTTATCAAGAAATTCAATCACCTTTTCAAGGAATTCAGCAAGGGTGTTTAGATAATCAGAATTTTCAGCAACCACCATTCCATCAAGTTCAACCAAACCCAGGATTTCAACATCTTAACCAAGATTTCCAGCAGCCTTATTTAAGTTTTCTGCAGGGAAATAATCAATTTCAGCCTCAACCTCAGCCATGGCAGCAAGAATTTCAACCCATACAGAATTTTCAACAACCTCATCAACATTCACACTCATACGATCAAAATTTTCAATTTCAAAACCAGAGTTTTCAGTCCCAACCATTTCAGCCTTTCCATCAACAATGTCAACCTCAGATCCAGGATTTCCAGGGCTACAATTCTCAGCAAATTCAACCTTTATTCCAGCTCAATTTTCAGCAGTTTAATCAGCCCATTCTGTTGGTGCAGAATGCACCTAAGTCAAACCTGTGTTTTGATAATGGCAACATAGGTCAAAAGTTAAGTCTTTCTTGTTTTCTAACAAGTTAATCAAGTGTGCAGGAAAAGCCCTAGCGAAGGAATGCTAGGCACTGGCAAAGGAATGCCAGGAAAGAAAGACCTAGCGAAGGACTGCTAGGCTCCAGGTGAAGGACAGCCTGGGACCGAAGCCCTAGCATAGGAATGATAGGCAACTGGCGAAGGACTGCCAGTTTACAAGACCTGACAAAGGACCGTCAGGCAAAAGTCCAACCAAAGGAACGGTTGGCATCAGGTAAATTCTCCCGAGAGGAGTAGGTGAGGACGCGTTCCCCGTCGAGGGAACAGTAGGCGTCGGTTCGACCTAGGGCTCCATTTGGGAGACCAAAGTCAGAACCAAGACAGCTAAGGTTGTATAAATCTAATAATTTATTATGTTATTGTGTTTTGGACTAACCCTGGATGCAGGACCGAAGGAACGTGAGTCTGCAGCTCAAAGTGCCTCAAAGGAGTGAGGCGACTGCTGACCAGGGCGCCCGGAGTGTCCCGGGCACCCCCAAGGTGAACACCAAACACACAATCAAAAAGTGCGCTTCGACAGTACAAGTTGCGGGCGCCCCCGTGCTTCCGGGCGCCCCCGTTGCTCGCGGGCGCCCCCTGCGCTGCGGGCGCCCCCATGCGCACACCTCGAACCGAAACACTTCGAAGCCAGAAGATAAGAATTGACCCGGTCAACCCGGGCTCCCCGACCACTCCAGGCGCCCCGGTCAAAGCGGATCCAGAGGATCAGACGCGACCGAGAGCTCTGCGGATCGGAGGCCACGTGGGGGGCGCCCCCGACATCCCGGGCGCCCCCAGGCCCTATATAAAGGGCCCTCGACCCCATGCTTCGGACATCAATTCTTTCAACGCCTCAAAGCTCTTCTGCTCTCGCGCCTTGCTCCGGAAACTCTCCAAATCAAGCCGACGACGTCCTGCTGCCCCGACATAATCGATCTACTCCGGACGTCGGTAAAAGAGCTAGTTTAACGTTTACTGTACTTCATTCTAATCCTGTAATCTTTTGTAAACGATTTTTGCGCCTGATATAGAATTGCCTAAAGTAAACGGTCAACGACCGTGGGCCTTGGAGTAGGAGTCGACACAGGCTCCAAACCAAGTAAATCGACTGTGTCTTTGTGCTGTGTTTTCTTTTCATTTTCCGCTGTGCACTTACTCTTACGTAAATCCGAAAGTTTTCCGATATTCACCCCCCCCTCTATCGGGCTTCTCGATCCAACAAGTGGTATCAGAGCTGGGGAATTCAAACTTGGTGCAACCACCAGTTTGAAATATTTTTTTTCAGATTTTTTTTCGAATTTAATTAATTTTTTTTAATTATCTTTATCCCACACTGCTAATCCAAGACCAAGTCTTGGGACACCTTTTTTTTTGTAAAATTTCCTTTTACAGAACAAATGTCTATGCAAGAGGGATTCAGCACCGCTAGACCTCCACTCTTCAGTGGAGAAGACTTTTCCTACTGGAAAAGTCGCATGGAGGTCCACCTGAAAACTCAGATGGACATGTGGATCATTATCCAGTCCGGTCTGGAGATCTCCCGAAATGCAGAAGGACTTCCACAAAGCTACTCGGAGTGGGACAACACTCTAAAGCGCAAGATAGAAGCCGACGCAAAAGCAACGCAAACCCTACAATGCGGGCTGACAAAGGAAGAGCTGAACCGAGTGGGCCCCTTCAACAGTGCAAAAGAGCTATGGACAAAACTGATCGAGCTGCACGAAGGGACTTCGGACACCAGGATCAGCAAAAGGGATCTGCTACTGAATAAACTCTACACTATCAAGATAGCCAACAACGAAACAGCAGCCCAGCTCCACGCACGAATCCAGGAGGTAATGAACGGTCTTCACTCAATAGGTCACAAAGTTGAAAACCGTGACCTAATAAGGTATACTCTAAACGCCTTTCCTAGAAATACCTTGTGGGCATCTATGGTAGATGCATACAAGTTCTCTAGAGATCTTTCTAAAATAAAACTAGATGAATTATTTTCTGAACTAGAACTGCACGAACAGACTAACACCAATTCGGTCGAAAAAGGTATCGCTTTCATTGCAGGTAAAAATTTAAAGACAACGAAGAAGAAAACTGAACCTGAACCCGAGTCTGACACAGACTCAGAAGATGATGAAGGAGATCAAACTAAACTGGTTCGGCTCGCTCAAAGCTACTACAAGGAGCTGAAGAACCAAACCAACAAACGAAAAACCGGCCGAAGAAAAGACGAACCAGCCGAACCCACGAACAAGCCTAATGTAACCTGCTACGAGTGCAAGAAGAAGGGCCACTACAAGACGGAGTGTCCAAATCTGAAAGAGTCCAAGAAGACGAAAAGAAAGAAGGCGCTCCAAGCAACCTGGGACGAGTCTTCCTCAGAAGAAGAGACAGAGGCACCCCAGTCCAATCTCCTAGCTCTGACCGCCTCAGTCGAGACCGAGTCAGAATCAGAACAAGAGGACGGCGAGCTGACATTCACAGAAGACGGAGAAATAAAGGTAACTGGTTTTAACAGATTGCAGTTAACTGAATTGATTTCTTTTCTTTCTCGTGATTTGGCAAAAGCCAAACTCCAGGTCGAATCCCTCCGACAGGAAGTAAAACTCCTGAAAGAGGGAGCTGACTCTAAACCCTCAACCGAGAAGGTTCAGGAAGGAACTCCCACTCAAGTTGAAAAACTTGAAAAGGAAAACTCCTCCCTGAAAACTCAGGTTAAGGATCTTAGATCAGCCCTAGAACGATTCACTTCTGGTTCCAAAAATCTTGACATGATTCTTGGGAAACAGAAGTCCGTTCTAAATCGATCTGGACTTGGCTACCGAACCAAATCCCGACAAAGATCGTATTTGGCTGTACTGAATCAGTCCAGAGGCAAAATTCAGGCATGGGTACCTAAACTATGCCTGAACAAACCAACTGGATCAAATCAGTATTGGATCCCCAAGGACAAGATTCACATCTTGCCTAATCATCACCGTGGCTTTAGTCCAGGGGGAGCCAAACTGAAAACTATTTTTATTATTAGATAAACTTGTTATTCTTAATTTAAATTGCTTGATTGATTGGTTATTTAATTTCTGCAATATACCATGCTTAGACTTAGGCTAGCTTAAGGACCAAACAAACTTAACTGAAACTTGAAAACATAGTATTGGGTGGAGGTGAGATGATAGTACGTTGGGGAAACCAACTCTAATAAGATCAAGTTTACTTGGTCTCTTTAGACTGATGAAACCAGCCGAAGCTACCGATCCAAAATCCAAACTAGTTGGACCAGAAATTTTTCAAAAAATAATTTTGAAGATGAAATTTCATTAAAAGGCTTTGTCAAGGAAAGGGTGGATGATCCCATAAGGCTTCGGCCAAAGAAGGCCTAGTGCCTCGCCAAGACCTGGAAGCCAATTTTTGAATTTCAAATTCAAATTAATTTTTGTTAAATTCGAATCTAACACAAAATTTCAGTTATTTATAGATTTAAACATTTTTTAATTGTTTTCAAAATTAATTAAGTTTTAAAATTTAATTGTTTTCAAAATTAATCAAACTTTTCAAAATAACTTTTAACCAGCAAAACCTGTCTCACGAAACCTATAAGGTTAACGTGATTGAGAACCCTATGATTTGAGTGAGACAGTAGAATTAAGACTCAAATAATTTTTTTTGGATAATCTTGTATTTGTCAAACCTTGGTCAACATGGTCAAACCATGGTCAACCTTACCAAACTATGGTCAAAACAGTCAAAATCAATCCCAACCATGGTCAAATTGATTAAACCATAGTTAAACAATGACAAGACAAATTTTTGTCTCTACATACCCTTGATCAGGGCGCCCGGGACCACACGGGCGCCCCCCCTTTACTTTTTCGTTCCTCGAGACAGAAAAGCTGTCTTGTCCTTGACCAGGGCGCCCGAAACCATGCGGGCGCCCCCATCACCTCCAATGCAGTCAAACCTGCAAAGCAACCTGTTGAGGGCGCCCGGAGTGTCCCGGGCGCCCCCAACCAGTCCTTTAAACTGCCTTTGGCAGCAGCCCTGACCAGGGCGCCCGGAAGCTCCCGGGCGCCCCCATGAAATTGCATATAAAAGGCATCCGAAACTCCTTCACTTCCCACACCAAAACCAACCTTCTTCTCCACTTCTTACTCTTCAAGAAGACCTTGCAAGTCCTCTCTCTCAACTATGCCTCCTCGAGCCGTCCGGTATGATTAGTAATTTTATTGCATTTAAATTTATTCCATGCAATATCTTTATTCATTCTTTTACTCAATTGGTACCAGGATTCAGGAACTATTGTACTTGTCCTGGAGGTCAAGGGTTCGAATCCTGGGGAAGGCAAAAAAATCCACTGGCCAGGGGTGAAATAACACTTAAGCATATTGACTCTAAATCCAACCTAGCTGATATATTCACAAAACCCTTACCTGAATCTGAGTTCAGTTCACTAAGAAGGCAGTTAGGATTGTGTTCAGTAGAATAGTTTAACTCAATTGTTTTTACTCTACTTGATTTCAAAAATAAGTTTTCTAAAATTAGAATTTTGAAAAACTGTTTTATTTAAATTTCAAAATTAGTTTTCATTTTTAACTTAGCTTTCGTTTCAAAAATCAATTTTAAAATCTTTTCGACTTAGTTTTATATTTATTTTAAAACTACCCCCTTCAAAACTAGGGCTTTTTTTTCGAAAATGGACTTAGCCTAGGCTTTAACCCTAGAACTGCATGCACCTATAGACTTAGAAGCCAGCATCTCACAAGCACCTTAGGGTACTTTTGATTGATAACCTAGAAAGGGGTGAGATGCTTAGGTCTTTGCCTCAATTCAAGATGCTTTAAGTCAGTGCATCTGCAGAAATTGGGGCACTAAATACAACTTACATAGCAATCAAGTTAAGTGTCAAGTTTAGAAAATCTAACTTGAACAAAAACACTTAACTTGACTAACCCTAGCAAAAACTACTGTTTATAACAGTTAGTAAGTAGCTAATTGGGTTAGACAGGCCCCTACAGAGAGAATTGATTGATTTAGTGTAAATTTAATTATGAATTGATTCAGTACAGCAAAAATTTTACTTATTTCCTTTAGTTATATTGTACTTATTTGTTTTGATATATGGCAAAGGGGAGAGATAGGAAAGGAGAGAGCAAAAATTTTCTTTTCAAAAATTTTCTTAACTCTATCCTTTATGCAAAAAGTATTCAAAAGTTTAACAATTCAAAAGTTTAACAAAAATTTTCTTAACTCTATCCTTTAGGCAAAAAGTATTCAAAAGTTTAACTTTTTGAAAAATACTTAAGTTTTCAAAACTTCTACTTAAGCTTTCAAAATTTTGATAAGTACTTAAGCTTTCAAAACTTCTACTTAAGTCTTCAAAATTTTGCTAAGTATTTAAGTCTTTCAAAATATCTACTTAAGCTTTCAAAGTTAACTAAGTACTCAAGTTTTTTTAAAGTTAACACTTTCAAAACCTTTGAGTACCTTGAAACTTAAAAGCCTCAAACTTTTTAAGTACTCAAAAATCATGTTATATACTGTTAACTTAAGTTATTAAAAGTACCTAAAACTTAAGTTTTCAAAAGTGCAAGTTTGTTACCCCACAAATTCTTGAAAAATCTAGGGGGAGATTCCTTCCAGGGGGAGGGAACAAAAGTTAAAGCTTTTTTCATATTTTGCTTAAACTTAACTTTTTGAACTAGGGTTGCCATAAATCAAAAAGGGGGAGATTGTTGGTGCAGAATGCACCTAAGTCAAACCTGTGTTTTGATAATGGCAACATAGGTCAAAAGTTAAGTCTTTCTTGTTTTCTAACAAGTTAATCAAGTGTGCAGGAAAAGCCCTAGCGAAGGAATGCTAGGCACTGGCAAAGGAATGCCAGGAAAGAAAGACCTAGCGAAGGACTGCTAGGCTCCAGGCGAAGGACAGCCTGGGCCGAAGCCCTAGCAAAGGATTGCTAGGCAACTGGCGAAGGACTGCCAGTTTACAAGACCTGACAAAGGACCGTCAGGCAAAAGTCCAACCAAAGGAACGGTTGGCATCAGGTAAATTCTCCCGAGAGGAGTAGGTGAGGACGCGTTCCCCGTCGAGGGAACAGTAGGCGTCGGTTCGACCTAGGGCTCCATTTGGGAGACCAAAGTCAGAACCAAGACAGCTAAGGCTGTATAAATCTAATAATTTATTATGTTATTGTGTTTTGGACTAACCCTGGATGCAGGACCGAAGGAACGTGAGTCTGCAGCTCAGAGTGCCTCAAAGGAGTGAGGCAACTGCTGACCAGGGCGCCCGGAGTGTCCCGGGCACCCCCAAGGTGAACACCAAACACACAATCAAAAAGTGCGCTTCGACAGTACAAGCTGCGGGCGCCCCGGTGCTTCCGGGCGCCCCCTGCTCGCGGGCGCCCCCTGCGCTGCGGGCGCCCCCTGCGCTGCGGGCGCCCCCATGCGCACACCTCGAACCGAAACACTTCGAAGCTAGAAGATAAGAATTGACCCGGTCATCCCGGGCGCCCCGACCGCTCCGGGCGCCCCGGTCAAAGCGGATCCAGAGGATCAGACGTGACCAAGAGCTCTGCGGATCGGAGGCCACGTGGGGGGCGCCCCCGACATCCCGGGCGCCCCCAGGCCCTATATAAAGGGCCCTCGACCCCATGCTTCGAACATCAATTCTTTCAACGCCTCAAAGCTCTTCTGCTCTCGCGCCTTACTCCGGAAACTCTCCAAATCAAGCCGACGACGTCCTGCTGCCCCGACATAATCGATCTACTCCGGACGTCGGTAAAAGAGCTAGTTTAACGTTTACTGTACTTCATTCTAATCATGTAATCTTTTTAAACGATTTTTGCGCCTGATATAGAATTGCCCAAAGTAAACGGTCAACGACCGTGGGCCTTGGAGTAGGAGTCGACACAGGCTCCGAACCAAGTAAATCGACTGTGTCTTTGTGCTGTGTTTTCTTTTCATTTTCCGCTGTGCACTTACTCTTACGTAAATCCGAAAGTTTTCCGATATTCACCCCCCCCCTCTATCGGGCTTCTCGATCCAACAAACTTGACTAACCCTAGCGAAAACTACTGTTTATAACAGTTAGTAAGTAGCTAATTGGGTTAGACAGGACCCTAAAAGAGAAAAAGCAAATTGATTTGGCTCAGTTTATATCTTGAATTGATTCAGTACAACACATTGTTGTTTTGCTATATTCTTATGCAATTCTATTTCATATATTGATTTGTTTTTTTTTGATATATGGCAAAGGGGGAGAGATTGGAAAGGAGAGAAGGCTTAAAAAAATTTTCAAAATCCTTTCTTCAAAAAGTACTTAAAGTTGCCTTCAATTTTTTTTTCCCAAAACAGTGTATAAGTACTTGACCTAAGTTGATTTCAAAATTGTTTTAAGTACTTGACCTAAATTGTTTTTCAAAAAGTATTTCTAAGTACTCAAACTTGAGCTATATTCAAAAATTTTTCTAAAGCACTTATTTCAAATAAAAAAAGCTTCTAAGTTAAAAGATGGAAAATTTCCAAAATCAAAAATTTCTTTCCTTAGAAGATGTGTAGAAAATTTCCTACTAACTTAAATTTTTTCTAAGTATAAATTTTCAAAGTACCCAACGAAAATCTTCTTTGGAAAATATTTTCTAAAACATCGTTTGAAAAATGTTCTAAGTTAATTCCATCTTTAGACTTAGAAATTTTCAAACCCCACGATCCTTTGAAAAACCTAGGGGGAGATTCCCTCCAGGGGGAGGAAACTAAACTAGTGTTTTACCTGTTTCGATTAACTTAACTTTTTGAATCGGGTTGCCATAAATCAAAAAGGGGGAGATTGTTGGTGCAGGTAGCACCTAAGTCGAACCTGGATTGTGATAATGGCAAAGGGTTCAAAAGTTAAGATACAATGTTGATCTAACATGTTCACTAAGTGTACAGGAAAAGAAGCCCTAGGTACACTAGACACGAAGTCCTGGTCGAGGACTGGGCACGAAGCCCTGGCAAGGAGCTGGGCACTGAAGACCTGCTCGGAAGGTGGGCACGAAGTCCTGGTCGAGGACTGGGCATGAAGCCCTGGCAAGGAGTTGGGCACCGAAGACCTGCTCGGAAGGTGGGCACGAAGACCTTGTCAGGTGCATCGGGCAAAAGTCCAACCGGAGGAGCCGGTTGGCAAAAGGTAAACTCTCCTGAGAGGAGTAGGTGAGGACGCATTCCCCGTCGAGAGAACAGTAGGCGTCGGCTCGACCTAGGGCTCCACTTGGGAGACCCGAAGTCAGAACCAAGATAGCTACGGCTGTAAAACTCACTAACATTCTTGCTTTGTTTTGTGTGGCACTAACCCTGGATGCAGGACCGAATGAACGAGTTTCTGCAGCTCAGAATGCCCTAAAGGAGAGGGGCAGCAGCTGGGCAAGGCGCCCCGGAGGTCTCGGGCGCCCCCAAGGTGAAGGCAAGACAAGCTGAGCAAGTAACGCTTCGGAAGCTCACTGGGCGAGGCGCCCCCAAGCTCCCGGGCTCCCCCGTGTTCCCGGGCGCCCCGGATGCCTTGGGCACCCTGGGCTCAAGCCAACGAGGCGAATAGAGTTTATCCAGCTGAGAAGCCAGCTGATTGAGTCAACCCGGGCGCCCCCGTCAAGCCTCGAGCCCGATCCTGGAGGGATAAGGGCTGACCGAGTTCAAATAGAGACTTTGCGGATCAGGAGACACGTGGAGGGCGCCCCCAACGTCCAGGGCGCCCCCAGGTGCACTATATAAGGGGCTCGACCCCTATGACTTCTCAACACAACTTACCAACGCCAATACGCTCTTCTACTCAAGCGCTCTGCTCCAGAAACCTCCCATCTCGAGATTGAAGCGCCGACGATGACCCTCTGCTCCAAAGTACAATCTACACCGGGCGTCGGTAACGAAAGAGCTAAAATTTCTGTTTACTGTACTACAACTATAAAATTTCTCTATAAATATTTGCGCGCATATAGAATTGCCCGCAGTAAACGGTCAACGACCGTGCTCGACCACGACCAGTTAGTACTCGAGCTCTATTTAAAAGAAATAGAGCTCTTTTATACCCCTCCCGCCAATGAATGGTTTTATCAAACACATTTTCGAGACAACCGAACCACTTTATCAATAAAATAATAATTTGTGGTTCGGATGGGTAGCAGTCGAATTTTTCTCAGCCAATATATATATTACTACTTTGCACAAGTCGAATGATCACGAAGGTACGTATATATTGCTTCCTTGCACAACTCAATTCTTCACCAAAGCACCTAAGGAAAATAGGTTGTCGAAGGAGAAAAAGGAAGCAACAGATTGGTAACTAAGAGAAATAGTAATGTACGTATGATTGTCATCTTTGATATGGTATCAGATCTAGTTTTAATCAAGATAAACTCTTTCTATTATTTTTATGTTTGGAGGAGGCTTAGGGTGATATGCATTACATGATTTCAGGCCCTTGGAGTGCATGATCTCATTAGATTTCAGGCAATAGGAGAGGCTGAAATATTTTGTTTCAGGCCCTTGAAAATAATTTGTTTCAGGCCCTCGGAGGCACTGAAATAAAAGAAATTCAGGTCTTCCTAGGGCCTGGCCTGAATTTCTTTTATTTAAGGGCCAGGGAGGGGCTGAAATCAAATGATTTCAGGCCCGCCCTGGGCCTGAAATGTAATGTTTCAGGCCCGGAGTGGGCCTGAAATCAAATGATTTTAGGCCCGGCCTGGGCCTGAAATGTAATGATTTCAGGCCCGACCTGGGCATGAAATAAAATGATTTCAGGCCCTGGTAGGGCCTGAAATCAAATCCCTGGGCCTGAAATCAAATGATTTCAGGCCCTTAGGGTCTCCTAGGGCCTTTATTATCAATTTCAAAGTTTGATAAAGGTAATTGTAATTTTTTTTCAGGGATGATAATGTTGTTGACGAAATTCTCTCTGAGATATGGAATACTCTTGATGATAATGCGGTCACGGGGAAAGGATTACAAATAGCTAGTAATAATATTCCATTATCTTCCCAGTATGGTGATAATAGCATTACAAGGAATTTGGCAATTGATCTAAATGAAGAAGCAAATAATATAGAAGATGAGGGTTTGAATTCTTCTACAAGAGTAGTTGAGATCTTTCAGCCAACCTGGAGTGGGGAGGAAGAAATTGAAATCCAGAATGCAGAAGAATTAGTACCCAGTATAAGTGTACTAGAATTCCAAGCTGATGATATGCAGATTGAGCAATATGAATTCCCCCAAAATCAGTACAGTGACTTAGAGGAGGAGTTTCCATTAGCTGAAGATCCATATATTTTGAATTCTCGATTGCTTGATGGGCCAATTCGAGAGCTAGAGGCAAGAGATGAGCATGAATTTTTTGTGGGGCAGATATTTCCATCTAGAGAAGAATTCAAGAATGCACTTGTCAAACATGCGATGGTTAAGCATATGAGATATAACCCAGTTGACACCCGAAAAAATAGAGTTAAAGAAGTGTGTTTTAACCAACCATGTACATGGAGAGTAGTAGGAAGGGGGGAAGTAGAGTTCACTGTTACAAAATATATAAAGGAACACCAATGTGGAAGTGTTAGGGAAAGTGTTGATCATCATGCATGCTCTTCATCATTTGTTGCTTCTTTTGTTGAAGAGCAATTTCTTCATAATGAACAATACAAACCAAGTATGATTATTTCAGATATTAAAGCTAGATTTGGAGTGACGATATCATACAGAAAAGCATACATAGCTAGGGAGAAAGCATTGAAAAAGGTTGTTGGAGATTATGATGAGGCATACAGAGATCTCCCACAATATCTGCGTGAGTTAAGAGCTAGAGATCCTGAAACTTATGTGGCACTATGCACGAATGGTGACAATCAGTTCCAGAGGTGTTTTTGGGCTTTTGGTGCTTGCCGAAGGGTGTTCAAGTCTTATTTGCGTAGACTTATCAGAATTGATGCGACACACCTAAGAGGAAAGTATCCAGGAGTATTGTTGATTGCTACAGCGATTGATGGTAATGACAATGTTCTCCCAGTTGCCTTTGCAATAGCTGAAGTAGAATGTGGGTCTGCTTGGGAGTGGTTTTTGGAGCATACAAAGAGGTTCTTTGCTGTCGATGATCACTCACTCACCATAGTATCAGATAGACATCGGGGCATTATATCAGCAGTCAGAAAAGTATTCACAAACGCGCATCATGCTTTTTGTTGCCACCACATGTCTTGTAATATGGTAACTGACACTGGAAGTAGAGCTGCTGTAGGTTTGTTTTGGGCAGCAGCACGAGCCAACACAACACTCCAATATGATATGATAATGTGGACAATGCTTGAAAAACATCCAGATGCTCATAAGTGGCTTCAGAACATTGACCCTAAAAGGTGGGCAAATACACACTTTACTGGGAGAAGGTACAGAATGCTTACCACGAATTGTGTGGAGAGCTTAAATGCTTTGTTTAAGTCTACACGTGAGCTTCCCATAAATAGGTTAATTGATAATACAAGAAGAAAGGTAGCTCAATGGTTCTATAACCGTAGAGAGGAAGTCTCCAAATGGCACGTTGCTTTGACACCTCATGCTACAAAAGAAATGGAATCAAGGAGAGAGAAAGCTAGAGCTTATAAGGTTCACCCTTACTCTCAATCAGAAATGGAGGTAGAAACATGGGGCACTTCATACATTGTTGATTTGGAAAAAAAGTTTTGTCATTGTGGGGAGTTTCAAATTTCAGGACTCCCTTGCTCACATGCTATAGCTGTAATCATTCACAGGAACATCGATACACTCCGATATTGTGAGCATTATTTTTATTCTGAAACTTGGAAGTGGGTTTACATGGATCGTATTTACCCTTGTAGAAGCAAGCAGTTTTGGCCTAGTGGAGTAAACAACATTACAGTTCGATGTCCCCGTAGCCTTGTGCAGCCTGGTAGACGAAAAAAGGCACGGATTGAGTCAAGACACAATGGCAAGGTGAAACTTAAATGCAGTCGGTGCAAACAACTTGGCCATAATAAAAGGACATGTAGAATGCCGCCAGCCCCAAGGTCTTAAGTTAATTGGTTTATGTATTGCAGAAATTTTATGATGGAAGTGTTTATTTTGTAAGGAGGATAACTGAATGTATAGTATTCTTAAAAAAACTAGTTGTTAATGTTGTGACTTATAGAAGTAATTCAATATTATGATACATTTTACCTTGTGTCCAATCAATATAAGCAGAATATATCAGAATTGAAGTCGTATGATTTGTAAACCCAAAATAATGTAATTTCAGGAACTTGAAGTCCTGAAGTCCTATATTTTCTGAATATCTGTTGTTTAACCCCGTCTGATTTTTGCTTTGTTGAATCATTGTTGTGTGCCAACTAATACTGTATCAACACAGTTTTAGATAATCATTAGGACCATGTTTGGAGAGGAAAAAAGCATATCCTAGCTAAAATACCAATAATTAGGTAAAGTCTGACTACTGATAATGAGGTTTGAAAAATCCAAATATGCTAGGTCCATCATACAAACCTCCTGATGTGCCAAATTCTAATAATATGAGGTCTTGATGTGAATGGAATTCAATTGTGGTATGCAATGTGTATTTAGGTACTCTCCTTCTTGTTTATCTTTTAAAAATGTGGTCATAACATGTTCATTTATTTAAAAGAATGGCGTATAAATATTTAATCATACTGTAAATAATTTTTTTGCAACCAGAGGCGTGGGCCTGAAACATATTGTTTCAGGCCCAACTTGGGCCTGAAATGATAGGCCCAGTGTGGGCCTGAAATAAATCATTTCAGGCCCACGCTGGGCCTGAAATAAATCATTTTAGGCCCAAGCTGGGCCTGAAATAATGTCATTTCAGGCCCAGCTAGGGCCTGGAATAATATCATTTCAGGCCCACGATGGGCCTGAAATACTAGCATTTCAGGCCCAGTGTGGGCCTAAAATACTAGCATTTCAGGCCCAGTGTGGGCCTGAAATAAATCATTTCAGGCCCACGCTGGGCCTGAAATAATGACATTTCAGGCCCACCGTGGGCCTGAAATCAAAATAGGTCCCTAAAAAATTGCTGATATTATCGACAACAATTAAAGATTAAAGATTAGAGATTACACAAAATTAAGGATCGAAAGAAATGCTCCATTGATTTCAATATCAATTACATACATTATAACTACAAATATACAATGTTTGTCATTACACTTACATATATTGATTGTAGCAACAAAAAAAAATTATAGATTTTGCTTCCAGAACTTGTCTCTCATTATTTTGTATCCCACCTGAAAATGATAAAGTTTCATTTGCTTTTGGCTAAAATTAGTAGATCGTTGAAAGACCAGACTTTCAGCAAACCGCATAATGAAGAAAGCACAATCCAACCTGAAACAAGCAATATGAGTCAGTGTTGTTAGCATATAAATTCAAGCATGAAAGATTATGTACTGTTAAACCAAAAAAAAAACATTAGCTTACGATCTGCTTTGGGTGGGTCCTTGTACTACAATTTTATTAAACTCTTTCTCCGATATTTCTGGCAAACCTTTATTCCAATTGAAATAATATGACCAGTTCGAATTTTTGAAAAACGCCACCTACATAGAAATTACATTAGTAAAAATTCTAGGTCATCACAGAGTTTTTGTAAAGGTTTATATATCAAATAGAAATAGAAAACTTACAGTTTTTTCATATTTGGCTGTGTACCCTTCTGTGGCGCCGAGAGAATTATAATGAAGGAAACTACTTTCCTCCAGGTCAATAATCAATAGATGCCAATGATTATCTGCATTATTTAGAGGATAGAAGATATATCTAATTGCCTTATTTGTATCAGTAGCAATTGTTTGTTCAAATGCTGCAGCATGTATCACCTCAAACAAATCCTATGTTTATTAAAAAGGAAGTGTTAGTTGACTCAATCCTAGAAAATAAACATAAACCAAGTTGCTAATTTACTTACCTCAAAACCCACCCCACAGAATATGGAGGGGTGGTAAGGTGAGTTACAGGAATTTTCTTCATTTAGAAGAATAGTCCAGTAAGTATTTATGCAATCCCCGGAGGTGTAGTCATTCCAATCAAATATTGTCAAAAATGATTGCATATCTAATGTAAACGTCCCATTGGACCATACTGGTTGCAATTGATACCTACATCAACATAATGTAAGCACCTTATTTAAAAGTGAATGAATAAATTTTATTAATGAATGACAATAATCCTCATTATTTTACAAATAGATGCAACCGCAATAGCAACTAACTCACTTTAATTTACTAAGCTTTAATAATGTTTCTGGAATCTCCGCATCTTTATTCTTCTTAAAAATTGCCTTGGCATTCTTCAAGATTTTGCTTTTGACCTTTTGGAGTTCTTTCCCTTTAGCAACTTGTTGATCTGATAAATTTGTTTGAGTAGAGGATGCAGATTGTGTTGTTTGCGATGTAGCTTGTGACATCGATGGGGCAGGAGCCTCCTCATCTACAGCTTCATCCTCTCCCTCATCCTTATCCTCATCCTGAAGAATTTCTTTTTATTTGCCTTTGCCCTCGTTGGGTGGTCTTACCTGAGTTAATTTTATTTTTTTTTTTGAAGTGGGTGAGGGTCATCTGAGCCTTTGCTTTCCAATTGTATACTCAGCTGTCGGATTGTCTCGTCACCCTTATCTTTGAGTCTATCTTGATCAACTATCATTCTTTTGAATTGTTCATCTTTCTCCTTAAGCTGGGAATCCTTATCAGCAATTATTGTCCCCTTCTGAGCAATTATTTCATCTTTTTCTTTGACCTGGGAATCCTTTTCAGCAAGTAGTCTATGGATCTGAGTATTTATTTGATCCTTGTCCCTGACGGCTATTGCCAACTCAATTTTCACTTCCTCCAAACTTTTAAGAGCTACATTTAATTGTTGTTGTAAGGTATCAATATGTTCTTGCTTTTCCATACATTGATTGCAGCCTTCCTTCTCTAAGGCCTGTAGTCTTCCTTCTGCTACCTGGCTTCCTTCGGCTGTCTGCTTTAATACCTCACTGTGTACCTCAAGTGCTTCAGTTGGAGGAGAGTAGTGAGGTACTAAATCCAGTTCTATATCAAATGGGATTAAATCAACCAGAATTAAATTTGTGGGCACACGGTCGATCATCCTTTTGATACTCTCTACATGAGCCTTAGGCCAATTCCAGCGAAGTATTCTTGGCAATCTATGAGGATGATGAGGAGCAGCAATACTAATATGTTCAGTAACCCAAACCTGCAACATGAATATATTCAATAATTAGTATCCATCATATCATATATTAGCAGGCAGATGTACTCTAACTTACAGCCAAAATATTTGGAAATCCCTTGAGCAAGGGAGCCTTGGCCGGTTGGCTTGTATCACCTACATGTGTTGTATGCCTCAATGTGACCTCCTTTCCAATGGCTTCCAACTGAGGAGCCATGAAATTGTACACGGCATTGCACCAATTATAGTTTGGTAGATTGTCAAAATCATCAACGCAATCAATGAGTGGCATTGCTGGAATGGCAAGTGTGCTACTTGTACCACAAAAAAGAACTGTGGAAAAAAATACAGTATATACAACTGACAGTACAGCTTGTCATTGGATGTAGACTTCAATATCAGTTTCTCCAAATGCTTTGCAGAACAACTGGAATCTTCAAAATATTCTTTGTACAGTGGGTAGAGGCCTCATTCAAATCAAGTTGGATTACCTCTCCATTGTCAGGTAGCCCTAGAATAAGTGATAGGTCAACCTTTGTGAAATTGAGTTTTTTCCCATGGAACACAAAGCTCTTTTCTTCTTCATCCCAATTATCAAACATATTTTGAACCTGAGGTCTTACACAAGAACTAGTGGGAGGTCGAGGACCCAAGAAAAGGGTGTTTGTCGAAGCAATTGTTCTTGTGCTGGTGTGGGTGGAACAGAATCTATAAAATTTTTGAAATGGCAAAGGCTACTTTTCCAGTTCATTCGTTTAGTTCGACCTCTGTTGGCAAAACTCATATACTCGCTTGGCAATTTGATTTTTCGTTGTGTTAGGTGTTTTTTCCCATGACTTCCCCCAGGACCTTGCTTTCTTTGAATTTTTAGGAGCAGCTTGCTTTGAAGATGATCTTTTCGGAGCCATCCCGAACTTAGGAACCATCAAACAAAAATTATTCGAAAACTGATGGAAAAAATGAC